>SJYX01022462.1:147082-178712 GCA_006410675.1 Oreotragus oreotragus
AATTGTGTGGTAGTCTGAGCATTCTTTGGCATTGCCTTTCTTTGGGATTGGAATGAAAATTGACCTTTTCCAGTGTTTAGTTACTAGAAATAATGTTGTTTTGAACATTCTTGGACTTGACTTGCAGTGCATAGGCGTACACACATCCTAGGCACGTGGTAACAGTTGAATCATAGCAAAAGGGTAAACTCAGTACATATAGTACTGTTCAAATTGTTTTTTAAAGTGACTGTAATGATTTACACTCTAGTAAAGAGAATTCCTTACTAGAATATAAGAATTTCCATTGTTCCACATCAATACCATTTCTTGTATTGTCAGTTTTGTGAAATTTTAGCCTTTATTTGAGCATGCAATTATATTCCATGATACAGTTTTATTTGTAGTTTATTAACATTTTCCAAACATTAGTTTTCAACCTTTCTGTATTATACATATATATATTTTTAGGTTTTGTTTTCAATACCACCCTGAAGACACTACATTTGAGATATCTGTCCAAGACTGGGTAATTCAATATACCTCAACAGGACAGAGCCAAAGGTCAACTAAGGAACATCATAGACTTGCAGCCTCAGCCACCATTAGTCCTGATCAAAGCTTCTGTCCAGACTGGATTACCCTGGAGAAGCAGCAGGCCTGAGCAGTACCATCAGCTCGTTGTATTAAAGTCCACTGGGCATTCCTTCTCACTCACAGATCCTCAAACCGTTTTTGAAAAAGTAACATTTTACAGCATCCTCACATATCCGGAATATACAGAAAAACTTGGCAGTTTGTTTCTTATTATTAATGGAAGCTATGAAGCTCACTTGTGCTCAGAACTCAAGTTGTAGCATAATGATATTTCATCCAACCAAAGAAGAGTTTACTGATTTCGACAAATACATTGCTTACATAGAATCGCAAGGGGCCCACCGAGCAGGCTTGGCTAAGATAGTTCCACCCAAGGAATGGAAAGCCAGACAGACCTACGAGGATGTCAATGACATCCTAATAGCCGCTCCGCTCCAGCAGGTGGTCTCTGGGCGGGCAGGTGTGTTTACTCAATACCACAAAAAGAAGAAAGCCATGACCGTGGCAGAGTACCGCCGCTTAGCAAATACTGAAAAATACCGGACTCCATCACACTTAGATTTTGAAGAATTGGAGCGAAAATATTGGAAAACCCGGCTCTACGAGTCCCCAATATATGGCGCGGACATCAGTGGCTCTTTATTTGATGAAAACACGAAGCAGTGGAACCTGGGACACCTGGGGACCATCCAGGACCTGCTGGAGCAGGAGTGCGGGGTGGTCATCGAGGGCGTCAACACCCCCTACCTGTACTTCGGCATGTGGAAGACCGCCTTCGCCTGGCACACGGAGGACATGGACCTTTACAGCATCAACTTCCTGCACTTCGGGGAGCCCAAGACGTGGTACGCGGTGCCGCCCGAGCACGGCCGGCGCCTGGAGCGCCTGGCCGGCGCGCTCTTCCCGGGCAGCTCGCGGGGCTGCGAGGCCTTCCTGCGCCACAAGGCGGCGCTCATCTCGCCCACGGTGCTGCGGGACAGCGGCATCCCCTTCGGTCGGGTCACGCAGGAGGCGGGCGAGTTCATGGTGACCTTCCCCTACGGCTACCACTCGGGCTTCAACCACGGCTTCAACTGCGCCGAGGCCATCAATTTCGCCACCCCGCGCTGGATCGATTATGGCAAAGCGGCCTCGCAGTGCAGCTGCGGCGAGGCGCAGGTGGCCTTCTCCATGGACGCCTTCGTGCGCATCCTGCAGCCCGAGCGCTATGAGCTGTGGAAGCGCGGGCAGGACCGGGCGCTGGTGAGCCACGCCGAGCCCGCGGCGCCGGGCGGCCAGGAGCTGAGCGCCGGGAAGGAGGTGCAAACGCTGGGCCCCAAGTACTTCCCGCTTCGCCGCAGCGCCCGCCTGCGTCATCCCGTGTCCTCGAGCGAGGGCACCGACCCCAGAGCCCCTGTGCGGGCCGTGTCCCTGCGCCCCTTGCCTGCCCGGGGTTCCTGCTCGGCCTACCAGTTTGGCGCTGTCGCCGGCAGCACCTCACGGAAGCCCAGCCAGACCTCTCCGCTGTCGCCAGGTCCATCGGTGGCGTCGTGCCTCCACCCAGTTGGCAGATGTGGTTCTCGTCGTCGTCCTCGGGAAAAGGGCACTCAAGAGCTGACTGCCCCCATCGGAGCTAAGAGGGGCCTCGCCTTAGACCGCAAGGCTCAGGACCCCAAGGCTCCACCCCTGTCTGCAGAGGGACGGATGGACAACCCCGCCCCATCGAACTCTGGACTCTAGCCTCCTGCTAAGGCCTCCAGGTATGACTGTGGCCCTGTCCCATAACTCAGCCTTTGTACCCCCTGCTCTTGGGTGTGGAGGATCCTCAAGAGTGGTCACATTGACATTTCAGAGGTTTGGGTATTTGCAGGTCATTAATCTTGCATGGGGGCTTTCCAGGTGGTTAGTGGCACAGAACCCACTTACCAACATAGGAGACCCAGGAGACTTGGGTTCGATTCCTAGGTAGGGAAGATGCCTGGGGGAGGGCATAGCAACCCACTCCCGTATTCTTGCCTGGAGAATCCCATGCACGGAGGAGCCGGGTGGGCTGGGATCCACAGGGTTGCAAAGAGTTGGACATGACCGCAGTGACTGAGCGTGTGTGCAGTCTTGCATGAGGGCCCCTCCTGTGTGGCCCCGAAAGTGCTGGGTCCACCGTGCTTACCCAGTTCTCCATTGTTTGTTCTTTCTCCCAGAACCTGGACTCTTCAGACACTGCTAACTCCCGTGTCACCAGCTGAAGCTTCATCCAGTGGACACTCTAGTGACCCTGTGAACCAGGTCCTGCTGAGGTCACCAGAGCCGATCCACCTCAGATCCCATCCTGTGGGCCAACTCTGGATGCTGCATACCTGCTGAAGAATCCTGCGCTTTGAGTACTCTCCAACTTTTCTCCTTTTCTTCTTTCTACTTCCTTCTCATCCACTCCTTGCTTCTGCCACACAAAGCTCTTTTGACCAATTAGGTCAGTAGAGGCTCAGATAATAACAGATAATATTTCTGAGTCTTTAATGTATTGAAAAAGTGTTTTTTGCCAGTATTTGTTTGCAACTATATTAAAGGCAACCAAAAAGTTAACATCTGACTTGATTTCTGGGATTGTTCATTCAATCATTTGAGAGGTGGTAATGCTGGATGGCATCACTGACTGGATGGATGTGAGTTTAAGTGAACTCTGGGAGTTGGTGATGGACAGGAAGGCCTGGCATGCTGCAATTCATGAGGTCACAAAGAGTCGGACACGACTGAACGATTGAACTGAACTGAACTGAGTGCTTTTATGCACTTTTCTGAATAGTTATGTCAAAACATTTAAAGCAAAACTTATTTTTATGAGCTTGTTGCACTGTGTGGTGTTGATGAATGAGTTGGGGATTGATTGTTGGGTTCCAGCTGACTGGCTGGGTTGGGGGATTTGGTTTGCAGCCATGTCTTAAGGATGACTTGGTGGAAATCACCTGGGAGAGATGAGCCTACATGGTAAAAAGAGTGCCGGCTCTTCACTGTCTTCTCGATGTTGTGAGTCTATTTCACATGGTTAAGTCATGGATACATCCCAATAAATGAATCCACACATAAATGAACAAGAATTTCAAGTGGGCATATTTTCTGTGAAGCAATGAAAGGGGGTGGGATGAGACAGCAGAGTGGGTAGTCTGGTTCCAGTGGTCAGGAAATACTGCCTAGAGCAGGAGATCTTGCCCAGTCCCAAATGACAAGAAGGGATGTCCAGAGCTGATTTCCCCTTGGAAGAAACAGCAAGTGTAACAGATGTAACCTAGAGCTTGGGGTTGTTGTTTTTGCAGAGATAGAAAGGAAGCTCCTTTGTGTCTGGGGTGTAGAAAGGGGAGAGACAGGGTGCAAGGTATATAGGACCTTGTAGTTCGTGATGAGTATTTGAGTTTATTCAACTTGAAAAGGCTTTGGAAGTTTGAAACAGCACTTGACATGATACAATTTGCATATTTAAATAACCACCTCCACTGTTCTCTGCACTATGTGGGGACAAAAAAAAATAGTTAAAACAGGTGAGAGTTGATGGTTATTGACTCAGGCCTTAGTGCTGAAAATGCACAGAAGTGGCCAAACAATAAACTTTGAAAACTGGATGCAGAAGGAAACATTTCAGAGATTCGAAGCACATCCCTCTTCCCTCCAGCTCTGGCCCCACAGAATTTCCAGAAGACTTTGGAATCTGAAGCACCATGTAAGACAAAAGGGAACAATCATGAACAAGTAAGGCTTCTTTCAAGTTCTGATTGAGGAAAGGCAAAAGCTCACGTCTCATTCCTGTCACCATGCAGCGAGGCAAATTTGTGGTAGCGTATTCTGTGGAAAATTGAAATTGAGAAACTGAACTTAAGGATTCCAGGCACAGTGGAGGATGGCAGTGACATGCTCGGCTGAAAAGATGATTAAGTCCTGTATTGAGATGGTGGAACCACAGGATGGAAGCTGACTGGGATTATTGGGCAGGTAGCAGCCCTAGAGAGCGCTTGCACAATGATAGTAGATCTTATACGAGCAGGGGGTAACTTTAGTGACTGAGATGTTGGGGGGTTTTGGTCCTTTAATATAGGTCAGTTGTGGGTATGGTAGTGCAGAGAAAAGAACTCTGAAAAGTCTCGATGAAGACAGTAGCCTGGCTCATATTGCTATTTTCAATTTTACAAACAGAAGTTCTCCTTATTATATTTCAGGAATATCACAGTCTCCTCTCTGTCATATAGATGTCCTGGAGAGCCTAGGATAACAGAATTGAGGGATTGGAAGAAAAAGAAACAAAAGTAGTTTTCAGAAAATCTAGCTTCCATTGTGCTCCTTATGTTTTCACTCCTTACTTGCATACTTAAAATATTTCCCAGGCTTCCCTAATGACTCACTGGTAAAGAGTCTGCCTGATAATGCAGGAGACTTGGGTTCAATTTCTGATCCCGGAAGATCCCACATGCCTTGGAGCAACCGAACCCATGCGCCACAGCTACTGAGTCTGTACTCAAGAGCCCGGGAATGTCAACTACTGAAGCCCGTGAGCCCTAGATCCCGTGCTTAGCAACAAAAGAAGTCATCCCTATGAGAAGCCTGGGCACCACAGCTAGAGAGTAGCCCCCATTTGCCGCAACTACCAGAAAAGCTTGTGTAGCAATGAAGACCCAGCACATGCAAAAATAAATAAGTAAAATAAATAAATCTGAAAGTGTTACGCTTTTTAAAAAAAAAAAAAAAAGCTAAACTCTATACTTAACACTGCTTGTCCTGATTGAGTAAGGAAATTTTTTCATTAAAAAGAAAAGCATAACACTTTAAAAAAATATTTATTTACTTTACTTATTTTGCATGTGAAAAATGTTCCTTACCCAATCAGGACAAGCAGTGTTAAATATACAGGTTAGCTGTACCAATAAACTGGTTTCTAAATTAGTCTTCTTGTCCTAAGTAGGCATTTCTCCAAAGAAAATATACAAATGGCCAATAGGAACATGAAGATTCTCAACACTGCTAATTATTAGAGAAATACAAATCAAAACCACAATGATATCACCGCACACCTGTCAGAATGGCCATCTCAAAAAGTATACAAATGAATGCTGCAGAGGGTATGGATAACAGGGAAGCTTTTTACACCTTGAGGGGAAATGTAAATTGGCGCAGCCACTATGGAGAACAGTATGGAGATATTTTTAAAAAACTAAAATAATAGAGCTACTATATGATCCAACATAAAATGGATGGGAATGGGCTAATTTAATTCAGATGACCATTATATCTAACACTGTGGGCAAGAATCCCTTAGAAAAAAATGGAGTAGTCCTCATAGCCAACGGAAGAGTCCAAAATGAAGTACTTGGGTGCAATCTCAGAAACGACAGAATGATCTCTGTTTGTTTCGAAGGCAAACCATTCAATATCATGGTAATCCAAGTTTATGTCCCAACCACTAATGCTAAAGAAGCTTCAGTTGACCAGATCTATGAAGACAACACCAAAAATAGATGTCCTTTTTATCATAGGAGATTGGAATGCAAAAGTGGGAAGTTAAGAGATAGCTAGAATAATAGGCAAGTTTGGCCTTGGAGTACAAAATGAAGCAGGGCATTGGCTAACAGAGTTTTGTCAAGAGCACATGCTGGTCATAGCAAACATCCTTTTCTAACAATCCAAGAGATGACTCTACACATGGACATCATCCGATGGTCAATACCGAAATGAGATAATATTCTTTGCAGCCAAAGATGAAGAAGCCCTATCAGTTCAGTCCAGTCGCTCAGTCGTGTCCGACTCTTTGCAACGCCATGAATCACAGCACGCCAGGCCTCCCTGTCCATCACCAACTCCCGGAGTTCACTCAGACTCATGTCCATCGAGTCCATGATGCCATCCAGCCATCTCCTCCTCGGTCGTCCCCTTCTCCTCCTGCCCCCAATCCCTCCCAGCATCAGAGTCTGTTCCAATGAGTCAACTCTTCGCATGAGGTGGCCAAAGTACTGGAGTTTCAGCTTTAGCATCATTCCTTCCAAAGAAATCCCAGGGTNCCGGGGCGGGGTCGGCTCCGGGCACCTCCGGCGTGACTCAGCCCTGGACCGGCCCGCCCGCGTCTCCCGTAGTTTTGGGAGGTGATCAGCGACGAGCATGGCATCGATCCTACCGGTACCTACCACGGGGATAGCGACCTGCAGCTGGAGCGAATTAACGTGTACTACAACGAGGCCACCGGTGAGACCCCGCGCCCCTTCCCCACCCCCGTGCCGCCCCGCGGCCCTCCCCTCCCTGACGCTCTCCCACCCTCCAGGTGGCAAGTATGTGCCCCGCGCCGTGCTCGTGGACCTGGAGCCGGGCACCATGGACTCTGTGCGCTCGGGGCCTTTCGGGCAGATCTTCAGGCCGGACAACTTTGTCTTCGGTGAGCCGCGGACCGGGGTGGGTGGCGGCTGATAGCCAGGACGGTGCAAAGGTCAGGGGGTGCCCAGTGTCGCCATCTTCAGGACTCGCAGAGCCGAGGTTCTGATCCACTCTGTATCGTCAGTAGAAGCTGGGTTCCAGGACGCCCTCCTCTCCAGGGTCATTCAATCCCCTCACCTAAAGCGGCTTTGCCGAGAAGGCCCAGCTGTCTGCCTGCCGGGAAGGAGCAGGCAGATGTAATCTCCCTGCCGGGAAGGCTGCGCTGGAGGCAGTGGCAGCTCGTCTGCTCTTGGGAGTTGGCAGCGGCTGCCCGTGGGAGGGGCGGGGTGGTTGGTTCACGTTAGCGTGACGTCTTGGTGTTTCGTCGGCTCATCGTTTCTGTATAGGTTTGGGGGCCCGTCTGCTGTCCCTGCAGGGTGGACTTCGTGTGTCATCTCACGGTGTGTCGCTCGGCCTTTCTGGCACGAGTGGTCACTGGTGAGCACACGCCTGGCTGAAGAGCAGCCGGCTGCCCTCTCTTGCAGGTCAGAGCGGCGCCGGGAACAACTGGGCCAAGGGGCATTACACAGAAGGTGCGGAGCTGGTGGACTCGGTGCTGGACGTCGTGAGGAAGGAGGCGGAGAGCTGTGACTGCCTGCAGGGCTTCCAGCTGACCCACTCCTTGGGTGGGGGCACTGGGTCTGGGATGGGCACCCTCCTCATCAGCAAGATTCGGGAGGAGTATCCAGACAGGATCATGAACACCTTCAGCGTGGTGCCCTCGCCCAAAGTGTCGGACACCGTCGTGGAGCCCTACAACGCCACCCTCTCAGTCCACCAGCTGGTGGAGAACACGGACGAGACCTACTGCATTGACAACGAGGCGCTGTACGACATCTGCTTCCGCACCCTGAAGCTGACCACCCCCACCTACGGGGACCTCAACCACCTGGTGTCGGCCACCATGAGCGGGGTCACNCACCAGCTGGTGGAGAACACGGACGAGACCTACTGCATTGACAACGAGGCGCTGTACGACATCTGCTTCCGCACCCTGAAGCTGACCACCCCCACCTACGGGGACCTCAACCACCTGGTGTCGGCCACCATGAGCGGGGTCACCACGTGCCTGCGCTTCCCGGGCCAGCTCAACGCCGACCTGCGCAAGCTGGCCGTGAACATGGTGCCCTTCCCGCGCCTGCACTTCTTCATGCCCGGCTTCGCGCCGCTCACCAGCCGGGGCAGCCAGCAGTACCGGGCGCTGACGGTGCCCGAGCTCACCCAGCAGATGTTCGACTCCAAGAACATGATGGCCGCCTGCGACCCGCGCCACGGCCGCTACCTGACCGTGGCCGCCATCTTCCGGGGCCGCATGTCCATGAAGGAGGTGGACGAGCAGATGCTCAACGTGCAGAACAAGAACAGCAGCTACTTCGTGGAGTGGATCCCCAACAACGTGAAGACGGCCGTGTGCGACATCCCGCCCCGCGGCCTGAAGATGTCGGCCACCTTCATCGGCAACAGCACGGCCATCCAGGAGCTGTTCAAGCGCATCTCGGAGCAGTTCACGGCCATGTTCCGGCGCAAGGCCTTCCTGCACTGGTACACGGGCGAGGGCATGGACGAGATGGAGTTCACCGAGGCCGAGAGCAACATGAACGACCTGGTGTCCGAGTACCAGCAGTACCAGGACGCCACGGCCGACGAGCAGGGCGAGTTCGAGGAGGAGGAGGGCGAGGATGAGGCCTGAGAACCTGTCAGATGCGCCGTGCATCCTTAGTGACTCCTGTTGCCCTCAGTCAAGCATGGTCTTTCCATTCGTATACTATGGTGCTCAGTTTTGCCTCTGTCAGAAATTCACTGTTGATGTAATAATGTGGAACTCCTCTGGAAATTGCAGTATTGTCTAAGATACCTATACTAATAAAAAAGCATGTGTCCAAAACCTGTGGTCTCTCTTTATTGCAAATAATTTTTATTCTTTCACTGAATGGTTCCTTTCCAAGTATGTTTCTGGGTTTAGTAACTTTTAATAGGATTTTTATTTTCATGTTTTTAACGAATAGCCTTTCTGCTCTTTTAGTAGAGAGGCAAGTACTCAAAGTGTTAAGTCACCCATCATGTCTGACTCCACGACCCCACAGACTGTAGCCCACCAGGCTCCTGTTTTTGGGATTTCCCAGGCAAAAATACTGGAGTAGGTTGCCATTCCCTTCTCCAGGGGATCTTCCCAAACCAGAGATTTAACTTGGGTCTCTCCTGCATTGAAGGTGAATTCTTGACCATCTGAGACACCAGGGAGAGAGTCAAGCAAGCAAATTCATCTCCACTGGCCCAAAGCATTCAGGGACTAGCAGCAAGGAGTGTGTAGGGCGAGAGCAGAGCACCACGCTGGCCTTCTTCCCTGGTTTGCTCTGATTCCAGCAGCCCTTTGAACACATGGAATCCAGGGCCCTGGGCGGGGGCCGCTTTCAGCTTCCCCACCTCCCTGGATAATGTGATGACCACAGAGGCCAGTGCACGCCTGCAGCCCTCCAACCGAAGGCAGCACGTGGGTTCAGCTCGTCTTAAGAGCAGCAGCCGTGAACACGACACACGCTTAACCTTACCCGAAAGTGAAGTAAATCACGACAGGATTTATTTAAGGCAATGGAAGAAAATCCCAGTATGAAAAGGTCAGATTCAAGCTCTGCAGCTATGAAAGAGGATGCCATGTCCTCAGCGGTACTGCATTAGGAGCAGTCTGGGGGGAAGCACAGGGAGCCTGGCAGGCAGGTGAGCGGAGGGCTGGCCTGCGGGCCCAGACCTCACCTGACCACGCGTCCTGGGACACGGTCACTGGAGGAAGTCTTCCGCTAACTTGTTGAATTCGTCTGCGAAGCGTAGGTGCAGGTTGTGCTTGCCTTCTGGCAGCAGGTGTAGCCTGAAGGAAACGCTGACGGTTAGTGGCGATCGTCAGGATACCCGCCCGCTCCCTGACGCCTCACGGAACCCTCGCTGAGCAGATGCCCTGCCTTCTCTCCCCTGTGACCTCCATCAGGAGGAAGGGTGAGTCCGTCTGAAGGGGTGGCTCCAGAACAGAGACTCGGGAGTGAGAGCCCGAGGCGGCCCCAACAGCCAAGGAGCGCACGTGCTGCACTTGGGGCTGAATCAGGTCAGGGGTGGTTTGACTGGAAACCTGACTGAGAGGAGGACGTGTAATCTGGTGGTTACCTAAGGGAAAAAGCATTTTAGTAAGACTGGTTTTAAGAGAGGATTGGAAAGATGGTCCAGAATCCACCAGACTGGAGCTTCCTGGAGTATCTGCGTAGTGGGAAAACCCATCAGAAGGCACTGCCGGAGCAGGCCTGCTGCTGAAGCCCCCAGGCCGCCCTGGGTGCTGGAGGACTGGATAAGTCTGCACACGGCCAGCCCCATGCAGGGCAGTGCCTCCCTAAGGCTGGGGGTGCCGGCCCCGCCCGGATATCTGCAGCTCTCGGGACACCCCGCCCCCTTCAGGAGGTGCTTCGGGCTCCTCAGATGTGGATGGTCTGCAATTTCTTTAATAAAGGCAGGCTTCTCTGAGTTCTAAACTGCATTACTGCGTATAACAGTGCAGTATCAGAAGGCACTGCCGGAGCAGGCCTGCTGCTGAAGCCCCCAGGCCGCCCTGGGTGCTGGAGGACTGGGTAAGTCTGCACACGGCCAGCCCCATGCAGGGCAGTGCCTCCCTAAGGCTGGGGATGCCGGCCCCGCCCGGATGATCTGCAGCTCTCAGGACACCCCGCCCCCTTCAGGAGGTGCTTCGGGCTCCTCAGATGTGGATGATCTGCAATTTCTTTAATAAAGGCAGGCTTCTCTGAGTTCTAAACTGCATTACTGCGTATAACAGTGCAGACATAGAGAGTTTTAAACAAAGGTTCCAGGATATACATGCAGGTCTGACTCGCTCTGTCCACTGTCACTGGATGTTAAAAGGACTGTATTCGGGCAGAATGTCAGTTACATCGCCTGCTTCTCTGCTTTCCACAGCAGGGGGCTGGGAGCTCCAGGACCTCGGTGAACGTTGGGGAGGACTTGTTGGTTGCGGGCAGGGGGGAAGCTCGGAACGGAGCTGTCCCTGGGCGATGCCGGGTCTCTGGCAACTGACCACGTGGGGCAGGGCGGTGAGGGGGTATCCAGGCTGTCAAGATCACCGGCTTGACAGAGGAGGATCTGTGGTTGGTATCTTTCTGAGCCCCTGGGGAAGGTTAGTAATGCCATCAGCAGTAGCCTAGGCCTTCCCCCCAGTCAAGGTCAGTGCTGCTCAGAAGAGAAGGGCGAGCGGCCCTCTAGAGGGACAGGGCTCACAGGACACTCATGGGCTCTATCCTCAAGGGACAGAAAGAGCCAGCTGCCGAGGATGCTGGCAGGCAAGGGGGCACTGGGCCGCCCCGGGCCTCCCAGCAGGCCCGAGGGCGCCGCCGACCGACCACCGCGCTCCCCGCGGCTGCCTCGGGCCCTGACCCCCTGCGCCCACACCAGCATCCCGTCTGCCGAGGCGGCTACTCTGTGCTGAGTCTCTGTTAGTCTCAGATATGAACATACGTCCCCCTTCATCCGGAAGAAGACAGCAGTTGGGGATGGCAGACACCACCGAGCCCACTGGGAAATGGATACAGAAACAGACACGACTGCCTCTGGGTGCAGTTCCAAGAGACAAAGGCATTTGCTTCGTACCTGGTATCTATTTGCAGGTAAAATCTTTGAGGGGACAGACTGTGTCTTTAATCGTTTCTGGCAAGGAAATGAAGCCCCAAGTTCATGGGAAGCACCCTGCACTTAAGTGGCTCCCTAGAGGTCAGAAGGCCTGTGAGCACAGTCGGAGGAAGACCTTGGTGCTCAAGGAATCAACCTTCCTTCTGTGGGTCCAAAATTAACCACTGTGTTTTAGCTTCTTGCCCAACCTACAGGGCGCTCCTGGCAGCGGAAGGGTGCAAGCCTAAGATGCCAGCCAGTTTCAGACAATCATCGCAGCAACACTTTCCTCTTGACTCAATTGTTCCAAAGAATCCTGCTCTGAGAAAACGACCTTCCATAAACGAATGTACTGAAACCATTAACATCTGAACGGTAAGGGAATATTTTTCTCCCATATTGATGTATTCAGTTGCTAGGAGATGGGTCTGGAACAGAATTCCTAAATTAAACTTTCTTGCAGACTTTTATTGAACTTGGCTCTCTAGGAGAACACACGTCGTTTATCATGAGCGTCAGTGTGCAAAAACTTGTCATTTCTGAAGAGAGAAGACACTTAGCCAGGTCAGAAAGTACGTGATTCAGGCCTCTAACCATCATATTAAAATAAGAGTGTGAGAGGCAGCTGTGTTGGGGGAGGGAAAAAAAAGATCCAAGACTTGTCATTTACTAGCTATGCAGGCTTGGAAGATGACCTAATGTGTCTCAGCCTTGATTTTACCCCATCCGTAAAATGGGGACAATATTTTTTCCCATGACTCTGCTGTAAAGTATAATTAAATATCGTAGTAAAATAAGATGCCTTCTGAAATATGAAATGCTATTTGGAAACAGAAATTATACAAGTTTATACTAGTGATATTTTATTGCAGAATAAGAAGCATGTTTCCCCCATTTATAAACTGTCCAAGAAATCTGTTTGTTAAAATCTCTTGTGGAATAAAGAGCACAATTAGCAAGTGGAGGGACTGTGTCTGCGTCTACTCCCAGCTCAGGGGTGGCCCAGGCGGGCTGGCCCGCAGTGGGCACTGGAAGGGGCTCACGTCGGGGCGGCGGGGAGGGGGGAGGAGGATGTTCTTAGGTCATTTAGAATTCTATACAATTCCAAAGATGTCCCGGGCAATGACAGCATCTCTGGAGTGAATACAAAGGCTCTCAACGGGTCAAGGCTCCCTGGGTGTTTATTGTGAGCCACGACCTCCTGGCCAAACCCTACTTTCTCCTTCATGATGCGCGTCACTGTTATCAGGGAAACATCAGGTTTATTCAACCTGGACTTTTCATCCTGAAGTAAGTACCAGCAGAAGCTGGCTCTCACGTCAGCCCGAGTATTTAAACGATAAACTTCTGCTCCACACAGAAACGAATGAGACCGAAGACCAGACTCCACCAACACATCTCCTTAGGCCCTCCCGCGTGCCCGGGGCCGGTGGGCAGGCCCTGCTCTCCAGGTCCTTCTCTGAGGTGTACATGTTTAAGGCTCAACGTGAAATAACATAATTTTAAGCAGGAAAAAAGCAGGAATCAAAGTTGAAGACAGAACAGGATCGCATCTATGTTAAAAATACCAGGAAAGGAGGGACACACAAAAGTGCCGATAGCGGAAGTATTTGCGTGGACGGCGAGGGACAGGCCACCTGCTTCCTTGTCTGAATCCTACAGACTTGCTGGGCTGGCGGTGCTTTTGCAGTGAGAGCTCCTGAGGGACGGACGGCTGTTTGGGTTGGTGCCACCAGGGCGGGAGCCCCTGATCCCGCTGCCAAAACCCAGGGCACCTGGGCCCCTCTGTTCCCAAATGGGGCGGGGTACACCCTGAAAGCCCAGCCCTCAGCCTTCGCCTCCTGCAGCGCCTCCCGCTTGCCTCCCAAGGCCCTGGGGCTGAGCTCTGGCTGCAGCGGGACTCACCGCGACCCTTTCACATGTCTGTGTAAGAAGTCGGCATGGAAACGTGGGACCAGGGGATCCTTCTCGCCGTGCACGATTAAGGTGGGGCACTGGACCAGGGGGAGCAGGTCCCGACAGATGCTCCCTGCAAGACACGAGACAGCTCTCCTGAGGCCCTCCTGGGGCGAAGGGCGGACCCCCACCCCCGCCAGCGTCTGGCCTGGGTCAGACGGCCTGAGTGCTTCCAGCTCCGACAGTCTCCAGGTTTCCTTTCCTGTGTCTCTCCTGGCCTTTTTCCTTTAAGCTCTACTAGTGAACAAGGAGTCTTGGCTGATTAAGATTCATAATTCATATAAAACAGCAGTTGAACAAAAAAACCTGCAAGTCTTCATATTACATGGGGCATCTGAAAAGCTTCTCCCTTGTAATACAGAGGCCCCCGCCGGCCCTCCAATTCTGTGTTCCTCACAGCGAAGCCAGAGCTTCAGCAGGACGGAAGCTGCCTTCCACCCCGCCTGCCCTACACCGGCCCTGGGGAGACCATAGGCCCTGCCCCGGGGGACGACCGAATTCCTGGGCAGCAAGGCACAGGCTGGGCTCCAGGTCCCGACCTGCCGTTTCCCTGAATCCGCTCGGATGGCAGCCATGTGGCTAAGCCAGAGCACACACCCGGGCCCATCTGATGCCAAACCCGCGACGCGTCCCCACGCTACGCTGAGCGGCCGCAACCCCGAGGGCCGGACAAGGGGCCCGATGCACGGAGCCGGCCCTGCGGGGAGAGAGGCCGTCTACTGACAGCCTTGGCGGAAGATGACTCACGCGATGCCGGATTCTCCGTGACACTTTCTCCCTCCCTTTCTCTTTGGCAGTAGGCCTCATTTTTTAGCGTTTCAGGTTTACAGCAGAATTGCAAGGCAGACACGGGCACACACCCGGTCTCCTTGCCTCCCCCGTCACCAACACCCCCATCAGACGTCTGCTACAGCAAACACGTCATCACCACCCCGCGTCCACGGTTCTCAGGCTGCGGGTTTGGACAAACGTGGGATGACATGGATACGGCACCATGATACCACACAGAGTGCTTTCACTGCCCTAAGATTCCTCGGAGTGGCTGTTCCAAGCGGTGTTTAGCGGGATCTCACTGTCTGGTCTGTATTTTAATTAGGCTGTTTTCTTACTGTTCAGTTTTAAGAGTTTTTTGCAGGGACTTCCCCAGCAGTCGAGATTAGGACTCTGCGCCTCCACTGCAGGGGAGTTCCATCCCAGGTCGGGGAACGAAGACCCCAAGAGCCCCGGACCCCGTCCTTCGGGAAAGTCACTCCTGCCTGTGGCTTGTCTTTCCAGCCTCTTGTAACATATTTCAAGGGCTTGTTTCTATGGGTGGATACTGTGTTTGAACAGGATATACTTGTTTTGAACTTACAGCAAAAAAAGTAACATTTCCAAATGTCCTTCTCATTATGAAAGTTCTGACAGATGACTCATTCTGGAAATGGCTACTGAGGAGACGAAACTGGGCCGAATCATAACCGTTTGGTAGCTGATGTGTTTCAAGGTCAGAGCCCACCTACTTTCTACTCTTTTGGCAATTAGAAAAATGAGAGATTACAAATGAAAACAGCTCTGAGAACAGACTTTAATTCGGAGCTTCTCTCAAGGGTGCCAGTTCTTGTTATTGGGACACACCTGTCACGGCCAAAGTGACAATGTTGCTCTGAAGATGGGAAAGGGCTGAATACCCTTCTCCTTGGCCTGACTCCACTGGGGCTGAAGGTCATGACAGAGACGCCCCTCCTCTCCTGTCGGAGAGGCGGCAGTGGGCTGATGCCTTCAGATGTGAAAAGGGGGACGTCTATGTGGCCACTGTTTGTTTTCGAGTGACCATCCTGGAGTTAGAAGAGCATGTGAGACTTCTGGAGACCAAGGGGAAAAGACCAGCCTGCTTTGCGACTCAACATGTATTCCGTACACACGTCTGTCTCTGATGCCAGGAGGGTGTGCGGCACAAGAGCTTGCCTTTGTACACGCTCACCCTCTGCTCACGCGCCAGGGTGGAAGGATGGTGGGCGAGCGTGTCAATCCCCAAGGAATTCTCAAGCATCAGGGGAACTCACTCAGCCTCTCTAACCAGCAAAAGGACTGTTAAGTGGCTGGTGTGACCTACCGTCTGGAAGATGCTTAAATTGCTCTATGCCATCCACCCACTTTTCACAGGTCCTGGCAAAGTAGTCGAACCCATAGAGGGCTTCCAGAGGCTTTCTCGTCCTCTCACTCCACTTAGAAACATCCCGGATGCCTGGAAGACAGACAGACGTGTGAGCAAGGATGGGTTTAGTCTCAGACCAGAACTCGTCTGTGAAAACCCAAAGCGCAGCGCGCCTGGAGCTGTGGCGCTGGCTGCTGTCGGTGGGCAAGCTGCCCCTTCTCCATGAGGCTTGCCAGGCTCCACCCTGGCCGGCCAGGCCTTCCCCAGCCCCCCGCGCCGCTGCCCAGCACGGGCACTGCATTGGCGTCTGCATCCACGGTGAATGCTGAGTGCTGTGTCAGGGTTCCGCCGCGTTCTGTCCCCCCACGGTGGCCCTTGGGCACCAGCAGATTCTGACCGAGGGAACGAAATCAGATCTAAAGTAATGGCCTCCACTAAAGGTATAAGACAGAAGCGGGTATTCCCCTAACCGGGGTTAGCAGAGTAAAAATGAGATTACTTATAACAGAGTTTTTCTGAATTGCATTTACATACACTGAGAAACGCATAAACATCATTTGCTCCAAGTTCCAACACTGGAGAAATTCTAAGTACTAACTAATTGTCTCACAGATGACTCTGATCTGGCTTCAGAATGGATTAAGCGAATTCAATCCCTTAGCCCAGTTTTTCCATTTTTCTTTAAAACACGGCGACTCTGTGGAAAGTCTGATGCTCCTGAGCACTGTGAACAGTGCTCACCGAGCGCCTCAGGCAGAGCCCCTTCTGCAGACCCGCCCTGAAGACGGACGCAGGGGCTCAGGGGCTCACGGGGCGCGCCGGCCCCTGTGGTGACTGGGGCAGGGGTGAGTGGGCTGCCGTTCTCCTCCTGCTCCCCTACCCTGCAGATGGGCGCTGGGGTTGCCTCCAGACGCTGGGGACGCTGAACTGCTCTGGGCAGAACTGAGGAGACTTCCGATGGGAGGGGAGATGTAGGGAAGCAGCCTTTAAAGTAGAAGGGGAAGGAGCGAGCGTGGTGCAGGAGAACGGGGAGGGGAGCGCGGGGAGGGAGGGAGGGGAGCACGGAGGAGGAGGGAGAGGGGAGCGCTGGTGTGGAGCTTGCATCGTTGGGTAGGAGGGTGGCAAGGCCTGAGAGGGGACATGTGGGTGGAGTCCTCCAAGACGTGAAGGAAAGTGCCTTGTGGATATTTAGAACAGTGTTCCAGGCGCAGAGACAAATGCAAGGGTCCTGAGGGAGGAATGTGGCTGGGATGTTTGAGGACATGATGGGGGCAAGTATGGTTGGGGTGGAGCTGAGTGAGGGGGGATCTGGAACAGTCTAGCCCAGGAGTGTTGTGCTCGGATGTAGGTTTTACCAGCATCCTTCTGGCTGTGTGTGGAGGGCAGACTGTAGGAGTGAGGGTGGACACACCAAGGCTAGTGAGACGATGGCCATGGGCCATGTCTGGACCGGGGTAGGTGCAGCGAAAGGGTGAGAAGTGAGATTCTAAATACTGTTGAATGAATGAGTGAATGCCTGCCTTAACAGAGGGAAGACTGGCACGTGCCAAGTGATCCAGTGACTACTTCTGTGCAACACTTTACCTCTAAACATCGCGGTGGAAATCTTTTTTTTTTTAATGCTCAGGGACTTGGATT
This sequence comes from Oreotragus oreotragus, assembly GCA_006410675.1. Classification (NCBI taxonomy): domain Eukaryota; kingdom Metazoa; phylum Chordata; class Mammalia; order Artiodactyla; family Bovidae; genus Oreotragus; species Oreotragus oreotragus. The sequence continues at coordinate 164,466 of SJYX01022462.1, forward strand.
CAGGAATTCTAGCGGGCCACAGCAGAAAGGGTTGGTCTCTGCTTTATTGTGCCTGAGGCTACAGCTGGAAAGACTCATAAGCTGGGGACTTGAATCCTCAGCTTGGTGGCAGTGGGCTGAAGCCTCGGGCTGGGGGTGGGAGGGGGCTTCTCTGTGTGGCCTGGGCTTCCTCATAGCATGGCAGCCCCAGGCGGGTGACTGATTTCTTCTGCAGCTTAGGGCTCCAAAACTGAGCGTCCCACCAGCCTAGGTGGGACTTCTCTTTAAAATTTATTTGGCTGTACTGGGTCTTAATCGCAGCATGTGGGATCTAGTACCCTAACCAGGGATTGAACCCAGGTCCCCTGCCTTGGGAGCTTGGAGTCTTAACCACTGGTCCACCAGGGAAGTCCTGACCTCATCTCTTCTGACTGAACCTCACCTTTTCTGCTGTACCCAGCATTACTCCCACCATTTTACTGGTCACCAGTGATGCATGAGCCTGGCCAGATTCATGGAGGGGACACGGGGCATGCCCCACCTCCAGACAGAGGAATGAGAAGGCCACACTGGAGGTGCACACGTGGGGCTGACCTTGTGGGCCCGAGGAAACACAGGAGGCCCTGCCNTTTTTTTTTTTTTATGTTTGTCCTTTAAAATACAAAGATGAAAAAGACATTTTATATTAGAAAGCAACTTTTTCCCCTTGGTAAAATTCTCATTTTATACATTTTAAGTACAAGTATTAAATGCATACGATTTTGATTTCTTCTTTGGAGGCCTCTATTTGTTGTTAAAGGAACTGAAACCTTTTTACTCTTTCACTTCATAATTGATGTTAATTTGTATATGGGATCTATAGATTTTGTATGCTAATCAGTGTTCAGAAACTTAGTTGATCCATATATTTCTAATAATCTGTTTGTGAATGCAATTTAATAATTATACTTTAGTTGGAATGTTTCAGATGTTTACCCTTTAAGGATAATGCTTGTTAGGAAGGTTCACATTGGTATCTGTACTTTCTTTCTTTCTCTGCCTTATTTCACTTGGAATAATATCCTCCATGTCAATCAATGCTGTTGCGAATGGCAAAATTTCTTTCTTGTTTGTCACTGAGTAGTATTCCACCAAATATCTATATCACATCTTCTGTATTCATTCAACCATGGATGGACACTATGGTTGTTTGCATATCTTGCATACTTTCTTTCTTTCTCTGCCTTATTTCACTTGGAATAATATCCTCCATGTCAATCAATGCTGTTGCGAATGGCAAAATTTCTTTCTTGTTTGTCACTGAGTAGTATTCCACCAAATATCTATATCACATCTTCTGTATTCATTCAACCATGGATGGACACTATGGTTGTTTGCATATCTTGCCTATTGTGAGTAATGTCTCAAGGAACCTAGGAGGGCAGATATTATTTTGATATTCTGTTTTTATTTCATTTGGATATATACCCAGAAATGAGATTGCTGGATTATATAATAGTTCTATTTAAAAATTTTAAAGAACCTCTATACAGTTTTCCATAGTATGTACCATAACTGCACCAATTTACATTCCTGTTTTAAAAGTATATTTTTGCCCTTAAATTCAAATTTTGAAATTACGATTGCTATAAAATTTTGTGTTAAATCAGTTCCTTTTGTCATCTACTCATCTTCAGATATTCTGTATTTTCTTTAGGTTTGGCTTTGAAACTTCCATGAAGACACTTTTTGCCACAGTGTGCTGAGAAACTGCCAGGCACTCAAGCCTGTGAATCCGGGGAGGCCTCCAAGGCACTTAATCTCCAACCAAAGGAAGTCACAGAGCTGAGACTGAGGCAGGATTTGGTTCTGGGAGCCTTCCCCTCTGGGAAACACCCTCTTTCCATTGGCTACAGAATACAGACAAGGGTGGATTAACAAGCTGGAAAAGATACCACCTCATTGGTTTAAAAGTTCTGGTCTGAGTCACTGCCCCTCAGACACAGCAAAACTTTCTAAAAGTATAGGGAAGAGGTTACTCCCTAACACTCTCAGGTACCCACAGCGTACCTAAGACCCCCAGAGGCCCCTGCTGATTATACTGAAGCCATGCAGGCTAAGCACTTCGGTTCCCAGAACCCAAGTTGTAAGATCATGACCTTCCACCCAACCATGGAAGAATATGCGGATTTCAACAAATACATTGCTTACATAGAATCGCAAGGCGCCCACCGAGCAGGCTTGGCTAAGATAGTTCCACCCAAGGAATGGAAGGCCAGACAGACCTACGAGGATATCGATGACATCCTAATAGCCGCTCCGCTCCAGCAGGTGGTCTCTGGGCGGGCAGGTGTGTTTACTCAGTACCACAAAAAGAAGAAAGCCATGACCGTGGCAGAGTACCGCCGCTTAGCAAATACTGAAAAATACAGGACTCCATTCTACTCCGATTTTGAGGAATTGGAGCGAAAATATTGGAAAACCCGGCTCTACGAGTCCCCAATATATGGCGCGGACATCAGTGGCTCTTTATTTGATGAAAACACGAAGCAGTGGAACCTGGGACACCTGGGGACCATCCAGGACCTGCTGGAGCAGGAGTGCGGGGTGGTCATCGAGGGCGTCAACACCCCCTACCTGTACTTCGGCATGTGGAAGACCGCCTTCGCCTGGCACACGGAGGACATGGACCTTTACAGCATCAACTTCCTGCACTTCGGGGAGCCCAAGACGTGGTACGCGGTGCCGCCCGAGCACGGCCGGCGCCTGGAGCGCCTGGCCGGCGCGCTCTTCCCGGGCAGCTCGCGGGGCTGCGAGGCCTTCCTGCGCCACAAGGCGGCGCTCATCTCGCCCACGGTGCTGCGGGACAGCGGCATCCCCTTCGGTCGGGTCACGCAGGAGGCGGGCGAGTTCATGGTGACCTTCCCCTACGGCTACCACTCGGGCTTCAACCACGGCTTCAACTGCGCCGAGGCCATCAATTTCGCCACCCCGCGCTGGATCGATTATGGCAAAGCGGCCTCGCAGTGCAGCTGCGGCGAGGCGCAGGTGGCCTTCTCCATGGACGCCTTCGTGCGCATCCTGCAGCCCGAGCGCTATGAGCTGTGGAAGCGCGGGCAGGACCGGGCGCTGGTGAGCCACGCCGAGCCCGCGGCGCCGGGCGGCCAGGAGCGGAGCGCCTGGACGGGGGTGCACTCGCCCTGGGGAGCCCGGCTCGCCTGCAATTCCCAGGAGCCGCGCCAGACCCCGCCGCGGACGCCAGGTCCATCTGCTCCAGATCACTCCCCAACTGGCAGATGTGTTTCCCGTCGTCGTCCTCGGAAAAGGGGTACTCTAGAGCTGACTGTCCGACCTGGGCGAAGAGGAGCCTCTTCAAAGACTCAGATCTGAGACGCAACCCCGCCCTGCAGAGGGACTCTGGATGGAACAACCCAGCCCGTAGGCTCCAACGTCTTGCTACGGCCTCCGAGTATGACTGCTCTTAGGAGAAGCCTTTGTACCCCACTGCTCTTGGGTGTAGACGATCCTCAAGACTGGTCAACACTTACATTTCAGAGCTTTGGGTATTAGCAGGTCATTAGTCCTGCAGGAGGGTCCCTCCTGTATTGCCCCGCTAAGCGTACTGGGTTTTTGAGTCTTTGATGTATTGGAAAAGCGTTCTTTGCCAGTATTTTGTTCGCAACTATATTAAAGGTAACTAGGATGTTAATATCTGACTTGATTTCTGGTATTGTTCAATCATTTGAGAAGTGTTTAGTCACTTTTCTGAATTATCATATCAAAACATTTCAAGCAAGTTATTTTTATGAGCTTGTTGCATTTTGTGGTGTTGATGAATGAGTTTGGGGTTGATTGTTGGATTCAGGCCGATTGGATGGGTTGGGGGATTTGGTTTGCAGCCATATATTAAGGATGAGGACTTGGTGGAAATCACCTGGTACTTGTCTGACCCAAGTTGCTAGGAGAGATGAGCCAACACAGGATAAAAAAAACCCATCATCTGAAAACCTTCTAACTCTCCCCTGCCTTTTCAATGCTGTGTGTCTATTTCACATGGTTAAGTCATGGATACATCCCAGTAAATGAATCCACACATAAATGAACAAGACAATTTCAAGTGGGCATACATTCTGTGAAGCAATGAAAGTCTATTAAATAATCACCTTCATTGTTCTCTGGACCATGTAGGGGCAGGAAAATGTAGTTGTGGGTATATGAATGCTCAGTCATGTTCAACTCTTTGCCACCCTGTGGGTTGGAGTCTTCCAGGATTTTCTGTCCATGGGATTTTCTAAGCAAGAATACTGGAGCAGGTTGACATTTCCCAAGTCTCCTGGGTCTCCTGCATTGACAAGTGGATGCTTTACCACTGAGACAGCTGGGAAGTCCAGAATATAGTTAGAACATCTAAACAGTACAGGTGAGAGTTGATGTTTACTCAGGCCCTAATTATGAAAATGTACAGAAGTGGTCATACTCAGAATCATTTCTGGAAATTGAAAATGATAGTCTGGATACAGAAGGAAACATTTCAGAGATACAAACCACGCTCTCTTCCCTCCCACTCTGCCCTAGAGAATTTCAGTAAGACTCTGGAATTTGAAAGTGAAGTCGCTCAGTCGTGTCTGACTCTTTGCAACCCCATGGACTGTAGCCCACCAGGCTCCCCTGTCCATGGGATTCTCCAGGCAAGAATACTGGAGTGGGTTGCCATTTCCTTCTCCAGGGGATCTTCCCAATCCAGGAATTGAACCCAGGTCTCCCACATGGCAGGCAGACACTTTAACCTCTGACCCACCAGGGAATTTTGGAATTTGAAGCACCATGAAGTGCTTCAGCCTTCAAACTAGAGGCTGGAGTCATGAAAAAGTCAGGCTTGTTTGAAACTCTGATTGAGGAGTGGCGAGAGCCCACAGGGCTTCCTCAGCGGCTCAGTGCTAAAGAATGAGCCTGCAATGCACGACGAGCGGCTTCAATTCCTGGAGGAGGGCACGGTGACCCACTCCAGTATTCTTGCCTGGAGAATCCCACGGACAGAGAAGCCTGGTGGGCTACAGTCCATGGGGTTGCAAAGAGTTGGGCATGACTGAAGTGACTGAGCATGCATGCACAAAAGCCCATGTTACATTCTTATCAACATACAGCTAGGCAACTTTGAGGTCACATGTTCTGTGGAAAATTGGAGCTAAGAGAATGAACTCACGGACCCGGGCACAGTGGAGGATAGTAGTAAGATGCTTGGCTGACAAGATGATTAAGGCTTGTTTTGAGATGGTGGAACCACAGGATGGAGGCAGACTGGGATTACTTGGAAGAGAGCAGCCCTAGAAAGCAGCAGGACCAGAGCAGATCTTTATGAGCAGGGAGTAAACTTTCATGTGATAAGTAACTGCAATATTGAGGGATTTTGGTCCTTTAATGTAGGAAAGTTTTGGATACAGTACTGCGGAGTAATAAGGGACTCTGAAAAGTCTCTAAGAAGCTGACTCATATTGCCATTTTAAATTTTAGAAGCTGAAATTCTCCTTGCTATATTTCAGGAATATTATGATCTCTTCCCCCTTAGATGCATATCCTGGAAAGCCTAAGCTAACAAAATTGGGAGTGACAAAAATTGGGAGAAACAAAAGTGATTTTCAGAAAACATTGCTCCCATTGTACTCCTTATGTTTTTCACTCACTTTCATACTTAAAAGAAAATTTTCCTTGCCCAATGAAGACAAGAAATATAAAAAATACAGTTTAGCTTTATCAATATACTGGTTCCTAAATTAGTCTTCCTTCTCCAAAGAAGTCGTACAAATGGCCAACATGCACAAGAAAAGATGCTTGACATTTCTATTTATTCAGTTCAGTTCGGTTCAGTCGCTCAGTTGTGTCTGACTCTTTGCAACCCCATGAATTGCAGCCTCCCTGTCCATCACCAACTCCCGGAGTTCACTTAAACCCACGTCCATCGAGTCGGTGATGGCATCCAGCCATCTCATCCTCTGTTGTCCCCTTTTCCTCCTGCTCCCAATCCCTCCCAGTATCAGAGTCTTTTCCAATGAGTCAACTCTTCGCGTGAGGTGGCCAAAGTACTGGAGTTTCAGCTTCAGCATCAGTCCTTCCAAAGAAATCCCAGGGCTGATCTCCTTCAGGATGGACTGGTTGGATCTCCTTGCAGTCCAAGGGACTCTCAAGAGTCTTCTCCAACACCACAGTTGAAAAGCATCAATTCTTTGGCGCTCAGCTTTTATTAGAGAAATGCAAACCAAAACTACAATGAGATCACTTCACACCTGTCAGAATGGCCATCATCAAAATATCTACAAATAATAAATGCTGGAGAGAGTGTAACCCTGTCACACTTTTGGTGGGAATGTAAAGTGCTTCAGCCACTATGGAGAACAGTATGGAAGTTCCTTAAAAAAAAACAAGACTAGAACTACCATATGATCCAGCAATCCCACTCTTAAACATACATCCAGAAAAGAGAAAAATGAATTGGAAAAGATGCACGCACCCCAGTGTTTATAGCAGCACTATTTACAATCGCCAAGACAGGGCTTCCCTCATGGCTCAGCTGGTGAAGAATCCGCCCGCAGTGCAGGAGACCTGGGTTCGATCCCTAGGTTGGGAAGATCCCCTGGAGGAGGGTATGGCAACCCACTCCAGTATTCTGGCCTGGAAATTTTCCATGGACTGAGGAACCTTTCAGGCTGCAGTCCGCAGGGTTGCAAGAGTCTGATACCACTGAGCAACTAAGCACACGAGACAGGGAAACAATCCAGTTCCCATCAACAGATGAACGATTAAAGGAGAGGTGTATGTATAGACATGTATATTCACACAATGGAATACTGCTCAGCCACAAAAGAATGAAGCATTGTCACTTGCAGTAACATGGATGGACCTAGAGAATATCATAGTAAGTGAACACACAGAGAAAGACAAATATATCACGTGTGTAATATAAAAAAAGTGAATCTATATACAAAACAGAAACAGACTCACAGAAAACAAACTTGTGGCTAGTAAAGTGGAAAAGGAGCAGGAGAGGGATGGATTAGGGGTATGGTGTCAACGATACACACAACTGTACTTAAAACAGATAAGCAACAAGGATTTACTGCGTAGTACCTGGAACTGTACTGCAGAATCTGCCTGCAATGGAGGACACTCAGCGATGTGTGTTCGATCCCTGGATTGGGAAGATGCCCTGGAGAAGGGCATGGCAACGCCCTCCAGTCTTCTTACCTGGAGAATCCCATGGACAGAGGAGCCTGGCAGGCTACAGTCCATAGGGTCACAAAAAGTTGGGCACAACTGAAGCAACTGAGCACTCACACGCAGGGAACTATATTCAAAATCTTAAAATAACATTGAGAAAAATAATCTGAAAAAAATGTATAACATTCACTTTGCTGTACATGTGAGTCTAACACAACATTGCACATCAGCTATTACATTTAAATTTTAAAAATTAATCTTGAAAGGATCAGGATCTGGGAGTGGTAATGAATGGCACTCATCAAGTGATGCTATTCAAAATTCTGTTTTACTCCATGTGGATGGACACGTTCGATTTGGACACTCTCAATCTGGACTGCTCTTCTCAGGACAAGATGCCCATAGCCAGCTGTTTTTCCACGTCCAAGAGGTTTTGCTAAACTTAAATCTTGGAAAAACAAGACCACTGACAATGAAAATTATATACAGGCAAGAACAGAGCCACCTTTGTCTCATTGCCATGATGTCTTCTAAGCTCCTCTCCACTTCTGAGAAATAACAACCACAAGTTCAGTGTCTATTCGTCAAATGTTAACAGAAGTCTAGGACATCAACAGCCGTATGTTTCACATGGTTTGGTCAATGTGTCCTCACCATCACCTCTTTAAACTGTCAGTGTTGCAGGGACTTCTCCAGTTGTTCAGTGGTTAAGAATCTGCCTTGCAATGCAGGGAACACGGGATCAGTCCCTGGTCTAGGAAGATCCCACATGCCACGGGGCAATTAAGTCCATGGGCCACAACTGCTGAAACCTGGCCAATGAGAAGCCTGCACGGGGCAGCAAAGAGCAGCAACTAGAGAAAGCCCGTGTGGCAGTGAAGACCCAGTGCAGCCAAAAATACTAAACAAATATTTTTAAAAGTCAATATTACAGTTACAAGGCCCAAAATATTATATATAGACCCTAGTCATTTCAACAGAGTCAACTAGATTGGTTTAATTTTTTAAGTTTTATTCATTGTGCTGCTGATAGTATGCTAATTTCTAAACCTTTGTGGATTCAGACAATGCTTTTTACACAACAGCTTTGTACCTAGGATTACTGGTTTGTATTTATGCTCATTTTGAACTTTCTAGGAAAAGCCAGATTACCCTCCAGTTTCCATCACTTTTGGCAGTACAGGAGGGTTCTGATTTCTCCATATTTTGACCACATTCTACACTGTCAAACCTAATCTAAATGGGCAACGTATAGCATTTCATTGCTTTTCCCTGACTACTAGTGATACTGCACACCTTGTGTGGATTGGCCATTTGGATTTCCTCTGTTGTGAAAGACCTAAGGCTCTGCCCAATTTTTTCTTGGTTTGACTATATTTTGTTGTTGCTACGTAGGATGTATGTGATATTCAGGACGCTAATTCATTGTCAGTTTCATGTATGATGGAAAACTTCTCCTAGACTGTAATTTCTTTTAATTTTTTTATGTCGTTTTGTCAGGGTTCTTCAGATTAGTAAAACTGATAGGAGATGCATATAGCTCTTATTAGAGGAATGTGTTTACCCAGTACGAGACATCCCCTGGTCTGTCAGATGGATCATCTGCAACATGGAGTACCGGGAATATGACCTGGGTCTGGGTTCAAAAACTTGGGGACCAGGAGTGCCCACATCAAGTGTCCCACAGCAGGCAAATGGATGTGTCTGCTCAGCAGAGAGTAAACTTGCCCTTCTGCTCTGTTCTATTCAGGCTCTCTGTGGTTTCCATGGTCCCACCTGTTGGTGAAGGCAATCTTTACTCAGTGTACTGCTGCAAATGCTAACCTCTTCCTGGGACAGCCAGGTGGACGCAGCAGAAATGACGCTTAACCAGCAATCTGGGCATCTGGGTTGGCGTCCTTTAGGATTGACTGGTTTGATGTCTTTGCTGTCCAAAGGGACTCTCAGGAGTCTTCTCCAGCACCACAGTTCTTTGGTGCTCAGCCTTGTTTATGGTCCAACTCTCACATCCGTACATGACTACTGGAAAAGTCATAGCTTTGACTATATGGACCTTTGTTCGCAAAGTAATATCTCTGCTATTTTGTACACCGTCTAGCCCCTACCCTGGCGCTTCCCTGGTAGCTCAGACAGTAAAGAATCTGCCTGCAATGCGGAAGACCCAGGTTTGATTCCTGGGTAAGGAAGATCCCCTGGAGAAGGGAATGGCTACCCACTCCAGTATTCTTGCCTGGAGAATTCCACAGACGGAGGAGCCTGACAGGCTACAGTCTATGGGGTCACAAAGAGATGGACAAGACTGAGTGACTAACACTCTCACTTTTTTCTTCTAGATTTGTTGCAGCTTTTCTTCCAAGGAGCAAGCATCTTTTAATTTCATGGCTGCAGCCACCATCTGCAGTGATTTTGAAGCCCAAGAAAATGAAGTCTGTCACTGTTTCCATTTCCCCCTCATCTATTTGCCATGAAGTGATGGGACAGGATGCCAAGATCTTAGTTTTTAGAATGTTGAGTTTCAAGTCAGCTTTCTCCCTTTCCCTTTTCATCCTCATCAAGGGGCCCTTTTGTTCCTCTTTGCTCGCTTGCATTAGAGTAGTATTATCTACATGTCTGAGGTTGTTGCTATATCTCCCAGCAATCCGGATTTCAGCTTGTGATGAGTCATCAGGTAAGACTAACTATAAGGTACTCTTCAATTGCTGCTAGACGAATTGCTAATTTCTTTTTTGCTCTTTCTTAGGATATTTGCTTGGTTTGACTTTTAACCAAGTTTCTTTGTTCCTGGTAAGATTGGTTTAAAAATCAAAAAGGGACAGAAAAAAGTGTTGACCAATCAAAGCCCTAATCACATAATTACTGTTGATTGCTGCTGATCAAATTATACTGTTTCCCAGGTATAAAGCTAGAGCCATCAGGACATGGGCCTGCATTTGGAGTCCAGTCGCCAGGAGAACAGTGTCTCTCTGGGTCCTTGTGTAGCTGCAGTTGGAGTCAGGATTTTGTTGGTAGAAGGTAGGTCCCTTGTGTTATTTGTGCTTCTGAGGGAAAGAGTTATTTTCTTACCATAAGTTTTAAAAAGCAACTTTAGTTATGCACATATACACACACATAGACGGAAAGAGAGAATTATACACTGGGATATTGTTTCCTTGAGTTTTATTTTTAAACAATTTTCCAACTTGTGGAGTTAATTTTCTTCCTAATATTTTCTTAGTAAATTGCAAAGATTTTCAGGAAAAAAAAGCACCCGATTTGTTGATCCAATGGGAATAAGAGGGTTTCCAGAACTGGGCAAGGGGTGAGTCAGTTGGAAGAGACTTGAAAGACATGTGGCTTCCCTGGTTCAGATGGTAAAGAATCTGCCTCCACTGAAGGACACCTGGGTTCGATCCCTGTGTCAGGAAGATCCCCTGGAGAAGCGAATGGCAACCCACTCCAGTATCCTTGCCTGGAGAACTCCTTGGACAGAGGAGCCTGGAAGGCTACTGTCTATGGGTTTGCAAAGAGTCAGACATGACTGAATTCACTAACACTTTCTGAAAAACATGTGTGATCAAATTAGAGATTTTGGTTGGATTTAAGGGTATTAGAATTAGGGTGGTGCTGATTGAATTGAAATTGGAGTGAGGCATATAGAATTCAGCATGTTTCATTTAAAGGTTGAATCCTTTAAGGAAAGCATTTTCTGGGTTGTAGTGTAACATCATTTGGAATTAAGATTTTAGACTAGACGAAAGCAAGAACTTTTTTGACTATCTTTTTTTCTTTGAAGAATAAAGATGGAAAAGATAACATTTTATATCAGAAAGCAACTTTTTTCCCTGATAAAATTCTCTTTTATTTATGCATTTAAAGTGCAAGTATTAAATGCATGTAACTTTTAGATTTCTTCACTGGGATTATGCATTTCTATTATTAAAGGGATTGAAATCTTTTTACTATTTTACTTTATAATTGATTATTAACTGGTGTATATTGATCTATAGATTTTGAATGCTAATCATTATCTAGAAACTTGGTTGAACCCTTTATTTCTAATAATTTGTCTAACAAAGCAAATTACTGATTAGATTTTAATTAGAATGTTTCAAATGTCTACCCGTTAAGGATAATGCTAGTTAAGAATGTATACAGTTGTGTTCTGTACTTTATTCGCGTTGCGTTTGTTTACACAGGCACTCTTTCTATTCATGGTAAGTTTTCGCTGCGGCCCCTAGTTTACCATAATATGATTTGCGATTTGCTTGTACTTTTCTATTTATTCTTCACATTCATGGTTTTACACTTTTAATGGTCTAGGAATTGCTTTTTTGGTTTCAGTCATCTTTTCTGTTGGGTGTTTGTTTTCTTTTGCAAATATTTCAGTTTATATATTTGTTTTCCTTTCCCTAATTTCTTTCGGGTTAAACCACCCAATTTCTTGAATTGAGTGTTTAACTCATTTATTTTCAGACTTGCTTAATTTCCTTTTAGTTCAGTTAGATATTTCTCTTTTTCTGTCTTATGATTTGCCCTAATTCGTTATTTTTAATTTTCAGCTTTATCACTCTATAATTGACATATAAAATTGCAAAATATCGAGATTTGATTGTGGTGATTTGATATACATTGTGAAAGGATTACCCCCGGCATCTAGTTAACACAATTACCTTATATATTTCCTTTTTTTTTTTTTGGCTGTGCCACACAGCCTGTGGGATCTCAGTGGTTGAACTCATTCCCCCTGCATTGGAAACCAGGAGTCTTAATTGCTGCACCACCTAGGAAGTCTTATTTACATTTTTTGGTAAGAACATTTACTCCTATTCTTCTAGAAAATTTCGTTTATATATTACAGTGTTATCAACTATATTCACATGTTTTACATTCAATCCTCAGACTTTATTTTTGTACACCTTTACCCTCCCTTCCCTGCCCCCTTCCCACCTTCTTTTCTACTCTGGTTCTATAAGATTTACGTTTTATTTTTAAGAGTCCACATATAAATGATGCCATGCCATATTGTCTTTTTCTGCCTTATTTCACTTGGAATAATACCCTCCAAGTTCATCCATGTTGTTGCAAATGACAGAATTTCATTTTTTTGTGTATTTCTGAGTAGTATTCCATTATATATATATATATCATTATATATATACACACACACACACCACATCTTCTGTATCCATTCAGTCACTGATCGACACTTTGGTTGTTTGCATATCTCAGCTATTGTAAGTAACATATCAAAAATATGGGAGTGCAGATATCTCTTTGATATTCTGTTTTCATTTCCTTTGGATATATACCCAGAAATGAGTTTGCTGGATCATATGATAGTCCTATTTAAAATTTTTGAGGAACCTCCATAGCTTTCCATAGTTCATACTATGAGTGCATGCTAGGATGCTTCAGTCATGTCGGGCTGTTTGTGACCCCATGGACTGTAGCCCGCCAGGTTCCTCTGTCCATGTGACTCTCCCGGCGGTAACACTGGAGTGGGTTGCCATGACCTCCTCCAGGGGATAGAACAGAAAAGAGTCTCTTATGTCTCCTGTATTGACAGACGATTCTTTACCACTAGCACCACCTGGGAAGCCCAGTAGGCACCCAGGCCTACTGCACCAATTTACATTCCTACCAAAAAGTGTGCCTTTTTTCCCTTAAATTCAAATTTTGAAATTAAGACTGCTATGCAATTTTAACTTGAATTCCTTTTGCCATCTACTTATCTTCAAATATCCTGTATTTTCTTTAGGTTTGAAACTTCCATAAAGACACTTTACCACCATGAACTGAGAAACTGTCAGGCGCTCAAGCCTGTGAATCCGGGGAGGCCTCCAAGGCACTTACTTCCCCAACCAAAGAAAATCACAAAGCTGCAGGCCGCAGAGGCAGGACTTGGTTCAGGGAGCCTTCTCCTCCGGGAAACACCCTCTTTCCTTTGGCTACAGAATACAGACGAAGGTGGATTGTCCTTCAAGGGGATCAACAAGCTGGAAAAGATACCACCTCATTGGTTTAAAGGTTCTAGTCTGAGTCACTGCCCCACAGACACGGCAAAACCGAGTGCCGGGCTGGAGGCCAGAGCGCCCTGCGGAGCTGCGCTCGGCCCGCGGCCGGGTGGGTCGCACCGCGCCCCGCGTCCTGGTGCGCCGGCGCCTTCGGCTTCGGGCCGCGGTGCCCGCTGCAGAGATCCTATGCGCCCCAAGTCTCTGCCCCTCTCGGGGGCCACACGTTCTTCCTTCGCTCCCCAGTCCGCGGAGGCCGCCCCCGCCTGCAGCTCCCCGGAGCCAAGCCTGACTCCACCGCCGATCCCTGACCCACCCGGCAGGGATCGCCCCAGAAATGGCAGGTGTGGGTCTCATCAGTGTCCTCGGGAAGAGGGGCCCAGGGAAGCGACTGTCCGGGCCCGGGTTAGGAGGAGCCTCTCCTCAGACACGGCGCACGCATCTCTGGAGCTCGAAGCTCAGTTCCTGTTTGCTGACGCCCCTTCGATGGACAGCCCTGCCCTGCTGAGCCCTCGGCTCCAGCATTCTGCTAAGGCTTCCGGATGCTGCTGTGCTCCCGATCTTCAACCTTTGGGTCCCCCTTTGGATCCTGGAAATCCAATGCACCCCGGCCCGTGCCTGCGATCTCTGGAAGGTATTACAGCCGGTGACCTTGACGGCACCCCCTTGATTCCTCCTAACTTCAGTGAGACTCTAACCGCGTTCCCCAGAGACGCTGCTAGGAACTGCAGAGCCCCTACAAACTTATCTGAGGTGGTAAGGTTGGACCACTCTTATGCCTCTAAGAGTCTGGCACCAGCTGCAGAAACCAGAGTCTCCAGCACCCTTGACTGTGATCCCCTGGGGCTAAGGCTAGAGGCACTTGCATCTCTTGAGTCCTGGGACGAGCTCTCCACCAATGGATGGTCTTCAATCTGTGCTGCTGCTGCTGCTGCTGCTAAGTCGCTTCAGTCGTGTCCGACTCTGTGTGACCCCATAGACGGCAACCCACCAGGCTCCCCCGTCCCGAGGATTCTCCAGGCAAGATCACTGGAGTGGGTTTCCATTTCCTTCTCCAATGCATGAAAGTGAAAAGTGAAAGTGAAGT
>SJYX01022462.1:199174-214961 GCA_006410675.1 Oreotragus oreotragus
GAGTTGGACTGTGAAGAAAGCTGAGCGCCAAAGAATTGATGCTTTTGAACTGTGGTGTTGGAGAAGACTCTTGAGAGTCCCTTGGACTGCAAGGAGATCCAACCAGTCCATTCTGAAGGAGATCAGTCCTGGGATTTTTTTTTGGAAGGAATGATGCTAAAGCTGAAACTCCAGTACTTTGGCCACCTCATGCGAAAAGTTGACTCATTGGAAAAGACTTTGATGCTGGGAGGGACTCGGGGCAGGAGGAGAAGGGGATGAAAGAGGATGAGATGGCTGGATGGCATCACTGACTCGATGGACGTGAATCTGTGTGAACTCTGGGACTTGGTGATGGACAGGGAGGCCTGGCGTGCTGAGATTCATGGAGTCGCAAAGAATCGGACAGGACTGAGAGACTGAACTGAACTGAACTGAACTGAACCAAAAAGGGGCTAAATCCACGCTGTAGACCTCTGTCCAATCTCTCAGTGTCTCTTCTCAAAGGATTCATGTGGAGTCTTTGTATTTCAGGGCCCATTCATTCATTCATTCAGCATGTGCTTTACCGAGCACCGTGTACCAGGCACTGTTCTTGGAGTTGGAGACACACCATGAAAAAGGCAACATTCTAATTCTCCCAGAGCTTCTCTTCTCATTATAGAGAGAGACATAGAAAGTCAAGTAGTCATAAGAACTATGAGAAAAAAATAAAGCTGAGTTTGAGATGGCAATCCACTCCAGTATTCTTGCCTGGAGAATCCCGTGGACAGAGAAGCCTAGTAGGTTATAGTCCATGGGGTCGCAAAGAGTCGGACATGACTGAGCGACTTCACCTTCACCTTGAGAGTGACAGGGCGGCTGTCCTGGGGACAGTGGGCTCTTGAAGGTGTGGTTTTCGAGTGTGGCCTGTGGACACGGGAGTGGGGGCATCATTCCAGTCCGAGGGGCTACATGTGCAAACACCCTCGGCAGGGCACCTGAGGCTGCCCCCAGGTTAGCAAAGAGGCCGTGGGAGAGGCAGTGGGAGCTGAGACAGGGGTCTGGTTGGTGGGGAAACCAAACGTCTTAACTCACTTCATGAAAACTCCTGCCACTGAGTGACTGGGGCCGTTGGTGTTTTAGGTGAGCTGGGGTGGGAGGAGCTTGGGGCCCAGGGCCTTTGAAAGCACTCACCATTTACACCATCTCTGAACACCGCTCTGTTTTTCCTCCCAGATGCAAATCTCGGGAGCAGGAGGTCTGGATGTCCTGGTTTCCTGCTCTATCAGCTGGCGTGGCACGTGTTGACTCACATAGAACGGGGTGGGACTCGAACAGACACAGCAGATCTCTGACATCCACTAAGCTGACAGCAGCCAATTGGGATGTTTATGAGAGGCCCCAAAGCAATGGCATCTGGTCAGTGTTTTAGAACTGTGCTGAGGCCCATACGTGGATAATATGAAGGTTAGGGCTATGAAAGAAGCTCCTCAGACCTCAGGAGAAAGTCTCTGGAAAAACAGCTGTCAGGTGAGAGATCAGGGATGAGAGTTGAACGGGCAGTAGTAGATTCAGAGTTTGTGGATATGCATGGGAAATCCTGGTTTCAGGAAAGGCTCATTTTTAGGAAAGCGCTAGGATTGAGAATGAAGAAGGCAACGGCACCCCACTCCAGTACTCTTGCCTGGAAAATCCCATGGGTGGAGGAGCCTGGTAGGCTGCAGTCCATGGGGTTGTGAAGAGTCGGACATGACTGAGTGACTTCACTTTCACTTTTCACTTTCATGCATTGGAGAAGGAAATGGCAACCCACTCCAGTGTTCTTGCCTGGAGAATCCCAGGGACGGCGGAGCCTGGTGGGCTGCCATCTATGGGGTCACACAGAGTCAGACACAACTGAAGTGACTTAGCAGCAGCAGCAGGATTGAGAATGTGCAAACAAAGAGCTCAGAGTCCACCCCCTGTGGATGTCAAGGGTTTACTGCTTAAGTGTCTTTTTCCTGAGAAACTCCTTAGCAACCAGGTGTCCTAATTTCACCTCTCTTGTGGTTTATCACCTTGACTACACTTATCACCATGACCTTCTGGGACCCTGAGTACTTTGTTGACTTGTGGTTACCTCATGGATTGAACCAAATTAGTACACTTGGTAATTACGTCTCTTGGCTTTCTCTGTATAGTGAGGACTCAGTGAATATTGTCGATTGAGTGAATGACTTGGAACCACTAATAGAAGCAAATAAAAGAATTTTCATCATAAGAAACAGCCAAAATAAATGAATAGTTCCTGTTACAGCATTATTGTCTATATGTTAATTGTCTTTTAAAATAAGACATCCACTTCTAAGTTGTGTGTTGACATAACTTACAGACCCAAAGAATAACTTCTGTTTCTCCTGTTCCATATAAGACCTTCATTCATCGACTCAACAAATGTTGTTAAGCTCCCTCACTGTGCCAGGCTAGTGCTGCGTACTAAGGAAAAATAATACGAAGTTTATGATCCACTTGGAGACACACAAGCAATTAGGCAGCTTCACCATGCCGCACTTTCTTCCCAGCAACCATAATCATAGCCAGGTTCTTCCCCAAATTACAGGTTTTAGAACCCCTGAAGAAATGTATCTTTTATTGGAAACGGTCAGCCTCAAGTTCAGGGCCAAAGCCCAAGGAGGCTCTCAGCTGTTTCAGTCTGTTCTCTGGCTCATGGCAGGTTTCTGGATCACATCTGACAAAAGGACACAGGTCACCTTTTTGGGTGTATGATGGCTGCTCAGGCATTCCTTTCCTGCCAAGTCTGCAGGAGGTTGGGGCTGGCTTTGAACGTCCTCAGTGGCTGCTTCACTCTAGGAAATGCATGTGGCTTTTGTCAAATTCCTCCCTTCCTCCACCCATGACATTGACATTCGCTGGCTCCTTTAGGGAGTTGGGTCATCTCAATTCCATCTCCTGTGTTCTATTCTGTCTTCCCACTCTCTCTCCCCCTTGCTGTGCTGTGCTGTGCTGAGTCACTCAGTTGTGACCCTGTGGACTGTAGCCCACCAGGCTCCTCTGTCCATGGGATTCTCCAGGCAAGAATACTGGAATGGGTTGCCATTTTCTTCTCCAATGGACTGAATATGTCCTCCTAAAATTCATATGTTGACACCATAATCTCCAATTATGGATTTGCAGGTGGGGCCTTTGGGAAGGAATTAGATCACGAGGGTGAAGCCTTCATGAATGAGATTAATGCCCTTCAAAAAAAGCAATGATTACTCTCTTCACCACATGAGAATGCGGCAAGAAGGTTGCTGTTTATAAACCAGAAAAGAGCCCTAACCAAGGACTTGATAGTGCTGACACCCTCGTCTTGAACTTCCTGCCTCCATAGCTATGAAAAAAAGTACTGCTTAAGCCCCCCAGCTTTTAGTATTTTGTGATAGCAGCCCAAATGCACAAAGACACGGCCCTAACAGCTTGTCTATAGTTCACACTGGTTATTCCAGGAGTCGGGAGGAAACAAGGAGGCTAGAGACAGGAAACATGATCACCATGCCATGAGAGTCTACACCGTGCCAACAATCCTGACTTCAGTTTACACACATCCTCCACTTTCCTTCCAGCAGCTCAGCCTGTGGAGTCAGCCGGATGGAGATTGGAAGCCCAGCAGTGCCTTTTGCTAGGGTGACTGGCAAGTGACTCAGCACACAGAGGCCCCAGCTCCAGGGAGAGCCAGCAGGGGCCAGCACACACCCTGAGTCACACACTAGCCTTGCGCTCATAAACCACATGACCTTGTGAGCTGCTTCTGGGCATGATAACAACGTACTCACAATAGCAGGTGGTTGTGGAAGCTCAGCTGACGCAATATAAATAAGAAACTCGGAGTAGTAACCAGTGTGAAGTGAAAATCAGCTCTTATTTCACATCTGGTTGAATATTTTTTTAAAAAGTGTGATGTGAGCACAGTGGTGAGAAGCACATGACAAATTCCAGCTATTATTGATATTATTATTATTATTTACTTTGCATTACTTTAATTACATTGTTCACTACAGTTACTATTGTTGGACTTAGAGGTAACAGAGGGTTTGTCCCTGCTGAAGTACCTGAAAGGAGAAAGATGAAGGAAAAGGCTATAGCTGCTTATTTTTCTTTTCAAGTATTGGTTTATCTCCTTGGCTGCACTGGATCCTAGTTGTAGCATGCGGGATCTTTGATCTTAGCTGCAACATGTGAGATCTAGTTTCTTAACCAGGGATTGAACCCAGATCCTCTTCACCGGGAGTGCAGTCTTAGCCATTGGACCACCAGGGAGTTCCCTTTTTTAAAAAACTTTTCATTTATATTAGAGTACAGGTGATTTACAGCATTGTGTTAGTTTCAGGTGTACAGCAAAGTGATTCAGTTATATATATATACATACAGGTATCTATTTTTTTTTCAAATTCTTTTCCCATTTAGGTTGCTATATAGTATTGAGCAGAGGTCTCTGTGATATAAAGTAGGTCTTTGATAGCTATGTATTTTAGATGTTTCTTTTTGCTTTTGAAATATTTATGTTAGTTATTCATTTTAAGTACAGCACTATGTATGTGTCAATCCCAAACTCTCTCCCTCTCCTTCCCCCTTGGTAACCATAAGTTCATCCTCTGAATCTGTGAGTTTATTTCTGTTTTGTAAATAAGTTCATTTACATCGTGTCTTTTTTGATTCCACCTATAAGGCTGTAATAAGANTTTAAGTACAGCACTATGTATGTGTCAATCCCAAACTCTCTCCCTCTCCTTCCCCCTTGGTAACCATAAATTCATTCTCTGAATCTGTGAGTTTATTTCTGTTTTGTAAATAAGTTCATTTACATCATGTCTTTTTTGATTCCACCTATAAGGCTGTAATAAGATGTTTCTTTTTCTCTTTCTGATTTACTTTACTCAGTAGGAGAATCTCTAGGTTCATCCATGTTGCTGCTAACGGCATGACTTCATTCTTTTTGACTGCCGAGTAATATTCCATTGTGTGTATGTGCCACATCTTTATCCGTTCCTCTGCTGATGGGTATTTAGGTTGCTTCCATGTCTTGGCTGCTGTAAATGGCACTGCAATGAACATTGGAGTGTGTGTGTCCTTTCAAACCATGAATATATGCCCAGGAGTGGGACTGCAGGATCATAGGGTAGCTCTATTTTTAGTTTTCTCAGGAACCTCCATACTGTTCTCCACAGTGGTGGTACCGATTTACATTCCAACCAACAGTGTAGGAAGGTTCCCTTTCCCCTACGCCCTCTCCATTGTTTACTGTTTGTGGACTTTTTGATGATAGCTATTCTGACTGGTGTAAGGTGATATCTTGTTACCATTTTCATTTGCCTTTCTCTAGCAATTAATGATGCTGAACATCTTTTCAAGAGCCTCTTGGGAAAGACTGCAGCTTCTTGGGACTCAAAGAGTGACCAGGATCCTCGGCACAGACATCTCTTTGGACCTTGGTGAAGTGTAAGAGCTCAGACTTCAGCACAGATCTGCAACTCAGAATTGTTAACTAGGTCCAGGTGAGACAGGGCCACACAGTGTGGAGGAGCACTGCTGCCTGGTCCTCCACCCCCAGAATCACACCTGGAACACATGGATGCCTGGATCCTCCTCCCCTCTCCCGCCACCCCCAAAGTCCAGTTCCCTTGCCTGAAGTACAAATGTTAAAACTGATGTGCAGTCATGACTGGCATCCACCCATCTAGCTTTTGGTCCATGGGGAGTTAGGCTGCAAGGGTAGATGGGAGTTTAGTTTCTTTAGCAAGTGCCTGTGAGAATTCAGCTTTCCTTTCTTTCTTGTCAAGCCCAGTGGAAGGACGGAGGGACACATTCTTCTCCCCCGCCTCCGCCACTCCCAGTCTTCATTCCAGCTAAGGCCACATGACAAGGCTCTGAGCAGGCTTCTTGGCTCATGTTTCTGTTTCTCTAGTTGTGGGTCAGTTTGTCCAGGCTGGGCTGGTTGGCAGTCTCTCCCTCTCTCAGCTCTGTGTGCCTGGGACTTGCCTTTTTGGTGGTGGGAATTTGCATTTCCTTGAAACAGGGTTCATCTCCTTCCTTCGGCCACTCCTGCCTAGCACCCAGAGGATGCTGACCTTTCCTCTGAGCCCCTTGATGCCTGGTGGAAAAGTCGCATTCCCACCAGGCTCATGCTGGTTATCTAAGTGACTCATGTTGTCAGGAAGGTAGCTCATGCCCCACCGTAAGGCCAAGGACTCCTGGGGGCCAGTCTACTATTGTTTTGTGGAAATGAAGAGCACAGGGTTGTCATTTTAGGAATTTTCCAGAAGACCAAAAACTTGCAGTTTTATGAAAAAAATTTACATGTTGACTTGAAAGTGCTGATGGCCACATAAAACGTTTCCAGAGCTCAGAGTTACCTCCTGTTCCAAGCAGTTCATTTGGGTCATGAAGATTCCACAAGCCCTGGTGACTAATCCAGATGATCTTGCTGTACCTTTGAAGCTGGTAGAAAAGAGGAGGTGCTTGGGAGTCGCCTAGGCCATGTGGCCAAAGGTTTTTAATTTGATGACTTAATAGTTTGGTGGCCCCTCTGCTGAAGCCTGGCTTCCCAAGTGGCTCCGTGGGTAAAGAACCCACCTACATTGCAGGAGATGAAGGTTCGATCCCTGGATGGGAAAGCTACTCTGGAGGAGGGCATGGCAACCCATTCCAGTGTTCTTGCCTGGAAAATCCCATGGACAGAGGCACCTTGATGGGCTACAGTCCACGGGGTCGCAAAGTGTCAGACACGACTGAGTGACTGGGCACGCACGCTGCTGAAGTCACACCTTCCATAGGCCCGAGCGTGGTGGTCTGACACTCACCCTCTGAGTGTGTCCTCGAGGGGCACAGGGGACCTCTCTGCCTGACNTGCCTGGAAAATCCCATGGACAGAGGCACCTTGATGGGCTACAGTCCACGGGGTCGCAAAGTGTCAGACACGACTGAGTGACTGGGCACGCACGCTGCTGAAGTCACACCTTCCATAGGCCCGAGCGTGGTGGTCTGACACTCACCCTCTGAGTGTGTCCTCGAGGGGCACAGGGGACCTCTCTGCCTGACCTGGGGCCAGATAGGGGAGGAGTTGCGCATGGTCGTTGTATTCCCTTAGGACAGCAGAACAGAAGGAAAGCAGCGCGGTTTATGTGCTCTGATCTTTTCTTTCGCTGCCCCGCCCTTCCCGGGTGAGAGGCAGCCCCAGCGTGTGACACGGCCCCTTGTTCGATGCTGCCGTTCCTCTGCCAGTGACTGTTTCTCCCTCAATATTCTCTTTATACAAGATGATGTGACTTGTGTTGGCTGCTAATATTAGAACAGCAACAGACGCCCTCATTGTTGGGCCCCGGGTCCGTGTGGAGCACATTAATAAGGCAAAGACAAAGCCTCAAATGCTCAGTGACTTTAAGAGCAGGATTTGCTACCAGGATGAGGGGCTCATACTGTGTGAGGGGACACAGGAATTAGGACCACAGTCCAGATACCAGGAGAACTGCAGGCAGAGCTCTGGGGAAAAGTGGGTAGGGGGCATAAAGCATCCAGAGGTGATGTCTTCATGTGGAGACAGAGAGTAAGGTGGTTGAAATTATGTGTCATCTAGTCACCACTGATTAACAGAATGAAGAGCCAGGGGAAGCAAACATTAATAGCAGCTCCAGGGAAAGAGTAGATAGTTCATTTGAACATGGCAAGGAAAGATAAGAAAGCCTTCCTCGGCGGTCAATGCAAAGAAATAGAGGAAAACAACAGAATGGGAAAGACTAGAGATCTCTTCAAGAAAATTAGNAGTTGACTCATTGGAAAAGACTTTGATGCTGGGAGGGACTCGGGGCAGGAGGAGAAGGGGATGAAAGAGGATGAGATGGCTGGATGGCATCACTGACTCGATGGACGTGAATCTGTGTGAACTCTGGGACTTGGTGATGGACAGGGAGGCCTGGCGTGCTGCGATTCATGGAGTCGCAAAGAATTGGACAGGACTGAGAGACTGAACTGAACTGAACTGAACTGAACCAAAAAGGGGCTAAATCCACGCTGTAGACCTCTGTCCAATCTCTCAGTGTCTCTTCTCAAAGGATTCATGTGGAGTCTTTGTATTTCAGGGCCCATTCATTCATTCATTCAGCATGTGCTTTACCGAGCACCGTGTACCAGGCACTGTTCTTGGAGTTGGAGACACACCATGAAAAAGGCAACATTCTAATTCTCCCAGAGCTTCTCTTCTCATTATAGAGAGAGACATAGAAAGTCAAGTAGTCATAAGAACTATGAGAAAAAAATAAAGCTGAGTTTGAGATGGCAATCCACTCCAGTATTCTTGCCTGGAGAATCCCGTGGACAGAGAAGCCTAGTAGGTTATAGTCCATGGGGTCGCAAAGAGTCGGACATGACTGAGCGACTTCACCTTCACCTTGAGAGTGACAGGGCGGCTGTCCTGGGGACAGTGGGCTCTTGAAGGTGTGGTTTTCGAGTGTGGCCTGTGGACACGGGAGTGGGGGCATCATTCCAGTCCGAGGGGCTACATGTGCAAACACCCTCGGCAGGGCACCTGAGGCTGCCCCCAGGTTAGCAAAGAGGCCGTGGGAGAGGCAGTGGGAGCTGAGACAGGGGTCTGGTTGGTGGGGAAACCAAACGTCTTAACTCAATTCATGAAAACTCCTGCCACTGAGTGACTGGGGCCGTTGGTGTTTTAGGTGAGCTGGGGTGGGAGGAGCTTGGGGCCCAGGGCCTTTGAAAGCACTCACCATTTACAGCATCTCTGAACACCGCTCTGTTTTTCCTCCCAGATGCAAATCTCGGGAGCAGGAGGTCTGGATGTCCTGGTTTCCTGCTCTATCAGCTGGCGTGGCACGTGTTGACTCACATAGAACGGGGTGGGACTCGAACAGACACAGCAGATCTCTGACATCCACTAAGCTGACAGCAGCCAATTGGGATGTTTATGAGAGGCCCCAAAGCAATGGCATCTGGTCAGTGTTTTAGAACTGTGCTGAGGCCCATACGTGGATAATATGAAGGTTAGGGCTATGAAAGAAGCTCCTCAGACCTCAGGAGAAAGTCTCTGGAAAAACAGCTGTCAGGTGAGAGATCAGGGATGAGAGTTGAACGGGCAGTAGTAGATTCAGAGTTTGTGGATATGCATGGGAAATCCTGGTTTCAGGAAAGGCTCATTTTTAGGAAAGCGCTAGGATTGAGAATGAAGAAGGCAACGGCACCCCACTCCAGTACTCTTGCCTGGAAAATCCCATGGGTGGAGGAGCCTGGTAGGCTGCAGTCCATGGGGTTGTGAAGAGTCGGACATGACTGAGTGACTTCACTTTCACTTTTCACTTTCATGTATTGGAGAAGGAAATGGCAACCCACTCCAGTGTTCTTGCCTGGAGAATCCCAGGGACGGCGGAGCCTGGTGGGCTGCCATCTATGGGGTCACACAGAGTCAGACACAACTGAAGTGACTTAGCAGCAGCAGCAGGATTGAGAATGTGCAAACAAAGAGCTCAGAGTCCACCCCCTGTGTATGTCAAGGGTTTACTGCTTAAGTGTCTTTTTCCTGAGAAACTCCTTAGCAACCAGGTGTCCTAATTTCACCTCTCTTGTGGTTTATCACCTTGACTACACTTATCACCATGACCTTCTGGGACCCTGAGTACTTTGTTGACTTGTGGTTACCTCATGGATTGAACCAAATTAGTACACTTGGTAATTACGTCTCTTGGCTTTCTCTGTATAGTGAGGACTCAGTGAATATTGTCGATTGAGTGAATGACTTGGAACCACTAATAGAAGCAAATAAAAGAATTTTCATCATAAGAAACAGCCAAAATAAATGAATAGTTCCTGTTACAGCATTATTGTCTATATGTTAATTGTCTTTTAAAATAAGACATCCACTTCTAAGTTGTGTGTTGACATAACTTACAGACCCAAAGAATAACTTCTGTTTCTCCTGTTCCATATAAGACCTTCATTCATCGACTCAACAAATGTTGTTAAGCTCCCTCACTGTGCCAGGCTAGTGCTGTGTACTAAGGAAAAATAATACGAAGTTTATGATCCACTTGGAGACACACAAGCAATTAGGCAGCTTCACCATGCCGCACTTTCTTCCCAGCAACCATAATCATAGCCAGGTTCTTCCCCAAATTACAGGTTTTAGAACCCCTGAAGAAATGTATCTTTTATTGGAAACGGTCAGCCTCAAGTTCAGGGCCAAAGCCCAAGGAGGCTCTCAGCTGTTTCAGTCTGCTCTCTGGCTCATGGCAGGTTTCTGGATCACATCTGACAAAAGGACACAGGTCACCTTTTTGGGTGTATGATGGCTGCTCAGGCATTCCTTTCCTGCCAAGTCTGCAGGAGGTTGGGGCTGGCTTTGAACGTCCTCAGTGGCTGCTTCACTCTAGGAAATGCATGTGGCTTTTGTCAAATTCCTCCCTTCCTCCACCCATGACATTGACATTCGCTGGCTCCTTTAGGGAGTTGGGTCATCTCAATTCCATCTCCTGTGTTCTATTCTGTCTTCCCACTCTCTCTCCCCCTTGCTGTGCTGTGCTGTGCTGAGTCACTCAGTTGTGACCCTGTGAACTGTAGCCCACCAGGCTCCTCTGTCCATGGGATTCTCCAGGCAAGAATACTGGAATGGGTTGCCATTTTCTTCTCCAATGGACTGAATATGTCCTCCTAAAATTCATATGTTGACACCATAATCTCCAATTATGGATTTGCAGGTGGGGCCTTTGGGAAGGAATTAGATCACGAGGGTGAAGCCTTCATGAATGAGATTAATGCCCTTCAAAAAAAGCGATGATTACTCTCTTCACCACATGAGAATGCGGCAAGAAGGTTGCTGTTTATAAACCAGAAAAGAGCCCTAACCAAGGACTTGATAGTGCTGACACCCTCGTCTTGAACTTCCTGCCTCCATAGCTATGAAAAAAAGTACTGCTTAAGCCCCCCAGCTTTTAGTATTTTGTGATAGCAGCCCAAATGCACAAAGACACGGCCCTAACAGCTTGTCTATAGTTCACACTGGTTATTCCAGGAGTCGGGAGGAAACAAGGAGGCTAGAGACAGGAAACATGATCACCATGCCATGAGAGTCTACACCGTGCCAACAATCCTGACTTCAGTTTACACACATCCTCCACTTTCCTTCCAGCAGCTCAGCCTGTGGAGTCAGCCGGATGGAGATTGGAAGCCCAGCAGTGCCTTTTGCTAGGGTGACTGGCAAGTGACTCAGCACACAGAGGCCCCAGCTCCAGGGAGAGCCAGCAGGGGCCAGCACACACCCTGAGTCACACACTAGCCTTGCGCTCATAAACCACGTGACCTTGTGAGCTGCTTCTGGGCATGATAACAACGTACTCACAATAGCAGGTGGTTGTGGAAGCTCAGCTGACGCAATATAAATAAGAAACTCGGAGTAGTAACCAGTGTGAAGTGAAAATCAGCTCTTATTTCACATCTGGTTGAATATTTTTTTAAAAAGTGTGATGTGAGCACAGTGGTGAGAAGCACATGACAAATTCCAGCTATTATTGATATTATTATTATTATTTACTTTGCATTACTTTAATTACATTGTTCACTACGGTTACTATTGTTGGACTTAGAGGTAACAGAGGGGTTGTCCCTGCTGAAGTACCTGAAAGGAGAAAGACGAAGGAAAAGGCTATAGCTGCTTATTTTTCTTTTCAAGTATTGGTTTATCTCCTTGGCTGCACTGGATCCTAGTTGTAGCATGCGGGATCTTTGATCTTAGCTGCAACATGTGAGATCTAGTTTCTTAACCAGGGATTGAACCCAGATCCTCTTCACCGGGAGTGCAGTCTTAGCCATTGGACCACCAGGGAGTTCCCTTTTTTAAAAAACTTTTCATTTATATTAGAGTACAGGTGATTTACAGCATTGTGTTAGTTTCAGGTGTACAGCAAAGTGATTCAGTTATATATATATACATACAGGTATCTATTTTTTTTTCAAATTCTTTTCCCATTTAGGTTGCTATATAATATCGAGCAGAGGTCTCTGTGATATAAAGTAGGTCTTTGATAGCTATGTATTTTAGATGTTTCTTTTTGCTTTTGAAATATTTATGTTAGTTATTCATTTTAAGTACAGCACTATGTATGTGTCAATCCCAAACTCTCTCCCTCTCCTTCCCCCTTGGTAACCATAAGTTCATCCTCTGAATCTGTGAGTTTATTTCTGTTTTGTAAATAAGTTCATTTACATCGTGTCTTTTTTGATTCCACCTATAAGGCTGTAATAAGAAGTTTCTTTTTCTCTTTCTGACTTACTTTACTCAGTAGGAGAATCTCTAGGTTCATCCATGTTGCTGCTAATGGCATGACTTCTTTCTTTTTGACTGCTGAGTAATATTCCATTGTGTGCATGTACCACATCTTTATCCGTTCCTCTGCTGATGGGTATTTAGGTTGCTTCCATGTCTTGGCTGCTGTAAATGGCACTGCAATGAACATTGGAGTATGTGTGTCCTTTCAAACCATGAATATATGCCCAGGAGTGGGACTGCAGGATCATAGGGTAGCTCTATTTTTAGTTTTCTCAGGAACCTCCATACTGTTCTCCACTGTGACATTCCTACCAACAGTGTAGGAGGGTTCCCTTTCCCCTACGCCCTCTCCATTGTTTACTGTTTGTGGACTTTTTGATGATAGCTATTCTGACTGGTGTAAGGTGATATCTTGTTACCATTTTCATTTGCCTTTCTCTAGCAATTAATGATGCTGAACATCTTTTCAAGAGCCTCTTGGGAAAGACTGCAGCTTCTTGGGACTCAAAGAGTGACCAGGATCCTCGGCACAGACATCTCTTTGGACCTTGGTGAAGTGTAAGAGCTCAGACTTCAGCACAGATCTGCAACTCAGAATTGTTAACTAGGTCCAGGTGAGACAGGGCCACACAGTGTGGAGGAGCACTGCTGCCTGGTCCTCCACCCCCAGAATCACACCTGGAACACATGGATGCCTGGATCCTCCTCCCCTCTCCCGCCACCCCCAAAGTCCAGTTCCCTTGGCTGAAGTACAAATGTTAAAACTGATGTGCAGTCATGACTGGCATCCACCCATCTAGCTTTTGGTCCATGGGGAGTTAGGCTGCAAGGGTGGATGGGAGTTTAGTTTCTTTAGCAAGTGCCTGTGAGAATTCAGCTTTCCTTTCTTTCTTGTCAAGCCCAGTGGAAGGACGGAGGGACACATTCTTCTCCCCCGCCTCCGCCACTCCCAGTCTTCATTCCAGCTAAGGCCACATGACAAGGCTCTGAGCAGGCTTCTTGGCTCATGTTTCTGTTTCTCTAGTTGTGGGTCAGTTTGTCCAGGCTGGGCTGGTTGGCAGTCTCTCCCTCTCTCAGCTCTGTGTGCCTGGGACTTGCCTTTTTGGTGGTGGGAATTTGCATTTCCTTGAAACAGGGTTCATCTCCTTCCTTCGGCCACTCCTGCCTAGCACCCAGAGGATGCTGACCTTTCCTCTGAGCCCCTTGATGCCTGGTGGAAAAGTCGCATTCCCACCAGGCTCACGCTGGTTATCTAAGTGACTCATGTTGTCAGGAAGGTAGCTCATGCCCCACCGTAAGGCCAAGGACTCCTGGGGGCCAGTCTACTATTGTTTTGTGGAAATGAGGAGCACAGGGTTGTCATTTTAGGAATTTTCCAGAAGACCAAAAACTTGCAGTTTTATGAAAAAAATTTACATGTTGACTTGAAAGTGCTGATGGCCACATAAAACATTTCCAGAGCTCAGAGTTACCTCCTGTTCCAAGCAGTTCATTTGGGTCATGAAGATTCCACAAGCCCTGGTGACTAATCCAGATGATCTTGCTGTACCTTTGAAGCTGGTAGAAAAGAGGAGGTGCTTGGGAGTCGCCTAGGCCATGTGGCCAAAGGTTTTTAATTTGATGACTTAATAGTTTGGTGGCCCCTCTGCTGAAGCCTGGCTTCCCAAGTGGCTCCGTGGGTAAAGAACCCACCTACATTGCAGGAGATGAAGGTTCGATCCCTGGGTGGGAAAGCTACTCTGGAGGAGGGCATGGCAACCCATTCCAGTGTTCTTGCCTGGAAAATCCCACGGACAGAGGCACCTTGGTGGGCTACAGTCCACGGGGTCGCAAAGTGTCAGACACGACTGAGCGACTGGGCACGCACGCTGCTGAAGTCACACCTTCCATAGGCCCGAGCGTGGCGGTCTGACACTCACCCTCTGAGACCCCCGTGTGTCCTCGAGGGGCACAGGGGACCTCTCTGCCTGACCTGGGGCCAGATAGGGGAGGAGTTGCGCATGGTCGTTGTATTCCCTTAGGACAGCAGAACAGAAGGAAAGCAGCGCGGTTTACGTGCTCTGATCTTTTCTTTCGCTGCCCCGCCCTTCCCGGGTGAGAGGCAGCCCCAGCGTGTGACACGGCCCCTTGTTCGATGCTGCCGTTCCTCTGCCAGTGACTGTTTCTCCCTCAATATTCTCTTTATACAAGATGATGTGACTTGTGTTGGCTGCTAATATTAGAACAGCAACAGACGCCCTCATTGTTGGGCCCCGGGTCCGTGTGGAGCACATTAATAAGGCAAAGACAAAGCCTCAAATGGTCAGTGACTTTAAGAGCAGGATTTGCTACCAGGATGAGGGGCTCATACTGTGTGAGGGGACAGGTCTGTGAGAGTCCCAAGAATTAGGACCACAGTCCAGATACCAGGAGAACTGCAGGCAGAGCTCTGGGGAAAAGTGGGTAGGGGGCATAAAGCATCCAGGTGGTGTCTTCATGTGGAGACAGAGAGTAAGGTGGTTGAAATGATGTGTCATCTAGTCACCACTGATTAACAGAATGAAGAGCCAGGGGAAGCAAACATTAATAGCGGCTCCAGGGAAAGAGTAGATAGTTCATTTGAACATGGCAAGGAAAGATAAGAAAGCCTTCCTCAGCGATCAATGCAAAGAAATAGAGGAAAACAACAGAATGGGAAAGACTAGAGATCTCTTCAAGAAAATTGGAGATACCAAGGGAACATTTCATGCAAAGATGGGCTCGATAAAGGACAGAAATGATATGGACCTAACAGAAGTAGAAGATATTAAGAAGAGATGGCAAGAATACACAGAAGAACTGTACAAAAAAGATCTTCATGACCAAGATAATCACAATGGTGTGATCACTCACCTAGAGCCAGACATCCTGGAATGTGAAGTCAAGTGGGCCTTAGAAAGCATCACTACGAACAAAGCTAGTGGAGGTGATGGAATTCCAGTTGAGCTATTTCAAATCCTGGAAGATGATGCTGTGAAAGTGCTGCACTCAATATGTCAACAAATTTGGAAAACTCAGCAGTGTCCACAGGACTGGAAAAGGTCAGTTTTCACTCCAATCCCAAAGAAAGGCAGTAAAGAATGCTCAAACTACTGCACAATTGCATTCATTTCACACACTAGTAAAGTAATGCTCAAAATTCTCCAAGCCAGGCTTCAGCAATACGTGAACCATGAAATTCCAGATGTTCAAGCTGGTTTTAGAAAAGGCAGAGGAACCAGAGATCAAATTGCCAACATCTGCTAGATCATAGAAAAAGCAAGAGAGTTCCAGAAAAACATCTATTTCTGCTTTATTGACTATCCAAAGCCTTTGTGTGGATCACCATAAACTGTGGAAAATTCTGAAAGAGGTGGGAATACCAGACCACCTGACCTGCCTCTTGAGAAACCTATACGCAGGTCAGGAGGCAACAGTTAGAACTGGACATGGAACAGCAGACTGGTTCCAAATAGGAAAAAGAGTACGTCAAGGCTGTATATTGTCACCCTGCTTATTTAACTT
>SJYX01022463.1:0-22725 GCA_006410675.1 Oreotragus oreotragus
CTTCAAAATCACTGCAGATGGTGATTGCAGCCATGAAATTAAAAGACGCTTACTCCTTGGAAGGAAAGTTATGACCAACCTAGATAGCATATTCAAAAGCAGAGACATTACTTTGCTGACTAAGGTCCATCTAGTCAAGGCTATGGTTTTTTCAGTAGTCATGTATGGCTGTGAGAGTTGAACTGTGAAGAAGGCTGAGTGCTGAAGAATTGATGCTTTTGAACTGTGGTGTTGGAGAAGACTCTTGAGAGTCTCTTGGACTGCAAGGAGATCCAACCAGTCCATTCTGAAAGATATCAACCCTGGGATTTCTTTGGAAGGAATGATACTGAAGCTGAAACTCCAGTACTTTGGCCACCTCATGCAAAGAGTTGACTCATTGGAAAAGACTTTGATGCTGGGAGGGACTGGGGGCAGGAGAAGAAGGGGATGACTGAGGGTGAGATGGCTGAATGGCATCACTGACTCGATGGACGCGAGTCTGAGTGAATTCCGGGAGTTGTGATGGAGAGGGCAACCTGGCATACTGTGATTCATGGGGTCGCAAAGAATTAGACATGACTGAGTGACTGAATTGAACTGAACTGAACTGACTCACTTTTAATTCACCATGGATTCATACTAAAGACAGGGTCAAATCAAAATTTATCTTAAAATAGCAGGTTCATCTTCTATTGACTCATTTCAGTCCTATTTTGCATTTTATTCTTTTCCCACCACCCTAATTTGTCCTGTGTTTTAAAAATATTCATCTATTTATGGTTTCTTGATGTAATCATAGAATTTTATGGCATATCTTAAGTTCATGTCTTCTGTCTTCCTTCTTGTATGATTATCCAACTATGGGTTCCTCTGGTAGCCCATGATACTCTCATTTTCCTGAGCTATAGTTAATTCCTTCATCCATTTCACCTAGGAGATCTCTCTTTCAGCATTTATAGTAGCTGTTGATATTTTAAAGCACTTACTACATGCCAGCTGTGGTTCTATGTGCCTCATTTGATCTTTATACTAATTTATAAAGTTCAGGGTATTCTTTTGCTAAGGGACTGAGAAAATTGCAGCCCAGATAGGGTTAGTCATTGGCTCAGCATGAAGAACAGAGCTGGAAAACAGTAATATCAGGATTTGAACCAAACTGGTTTGCAAATGGAATCTGGGGTCTTAACCCCTGTATTATGTGGTCACCCAGTGGAAATGGTTTTGTAGACATATACCTCCTTTTCTGGACTATGAACTCTTTAGTCTTTATTCAGGAACTGTTCTTTATATTTTTAATCCCTGAGCCTAGGACAGTGTTGAGATTAGAGTAGCTATTTTAGTACACATGAGCTGAATAAATGGTTAGGAGATCAACATGGATTAACCCCCTACCTTTTACATCATTGGAAAAACTCATTCAAATTTCTGGAAAATAATATTCTTCCTTATATGCAAAGCTAGATAGAATTTTAATACCAATCAATATATTTCAGAGTACCGATGTGAAACATATATAAAAGTACTTGAAAACATCAATAGTCATACAAATGAAAGAGAATAATGTACTTTTATAAATAACAGGTTAATAAATTGAATAATATATACAATCTACTATGTGTGAGACTCTATTATTGTTGTCTCTTAAAGATATAACAAAATTAATATAATATAGTTATTACCCAGAAGTTGCTTAGAATGAGGAAATTATCACTTAACAATTATAAATGGATTTTCTGATTACACAGGCTTAACAGAAGATGCAGCTCACCTTAGTGAGAAGCATATTGAAAAATACATTCATTCATCCATTCATATATTGTTGTCTGTACTCACAATGTGATAGGCAGTCTCCTAGGCCCTGTAGATATAGAGGTGAAGAAGTTATACAAAGCCCTTGCTATGTGAAGGAGAAAGAAAACAGACATGTAAACTCATACTGTAGGAGAAAAAGAAAGTAAACTTATAGAAAGTGATGGGGTAGGTGGGACAATTTCACTAAGGTCTATTCTTTGAGACAATGGTTAATATTAACATTCTTAGGTAATCATACTGGAATCTATAATATAATATCCTTTTAGTTTGACCATTGATCTAACAAGAATGTAGTACACATGGCCAGTGCTCTGCCAATATCTCCTTTGATCCATTTCTGTGCATGTCAACTTCATTTAAAATGGCCACCATCTATACCTTTGGACTGCTTGAACATACTGTTAGCTCATATTACAGGCTAGAAGCACCTGGGCATTAATGTCACTTCAAGGCAGCCCTTAATCAATAATATGGGTTGAGGGGGTATGCTCTATCTCTCTCGTCCCTTGATCAAGATAGTTCTGAGGCATGCATTTTACACCATTTCCCAGATGTAAAGCTGCAGTTTCCCACTGTGGCAGCCTCCTCTGCAATGTACTTCTTCTTTGCATCAAGCAGTCAAGCAGTCCCTAAGCAGCAGTGTGGTGGTAGCTGCTGCACTGGCTTGCCACGCTTCCATAGATTTGGCTGGTAAGGAGAAAATACAGTAAACCCAAATGAATTTAGAGAGTTTATTTTGCAGACAACAAAGGCAAGATCAACATGATGTCAGCTCCCCACAAGCTAGGGTGTCACAGGATGATTTAGAACTAGAGGCATCAGATGACAGACCACCTGAGCAGGGTGGCAGGGTCACTGAGGAACCACCTTTGAGTTACAGCCAAGCAAGGTCTACCGTTATACCCCAAGAAGGTGCAAAGTATTGGTTTTGCCAAAAAAAAAAGATCATTTGGGTTTTTCTGTAAGAAATTATGGAAGATGTTGGGATTTTGGTCCCATGTTCCACTAGAACCAGAGAGACAGAAGAGAAACAGCTTCATAGCCCTCTATAAGGTATAGTCCCTCCAGGAAGATAGGGACATGGATGAAAGTGGTCTTGTGACATCTTCTCACAAGACTTATCTCGTCATGTACCAGAGTGGATCATAGGATGTTCCAGTAAGATTTAGATCAAACTGGAATTGAACCTTGACTCTATGGCCTAGCTGGAAACACCCAAAGTCACCATAGCACCATGTGGAAGCACTCCACCACAGTTTGTTACTTCTCCCAAGTAATGGTTAATTGTGTGTGTCACTTTGAGTGGGCTAAGGGAGGCTGGGATAGCTTTTAAGATTTTATTTCTGGGTGTGCCTGTGAGGCTGTTTCCAAGGGAGATTAACATTTGAATTGGTAGACTGAGTAAAATGAATTGCCCTCCCCAGTGTAAGTGGGCATCATCTACTCTGATCTCGAAGAGAACAAAGAAATGGAAGAAGGGCAAATTAATTCTTTCTGTTTGAGCAGAGACAGCCATCTTCTCCTGCCTTCATGTCAATGACTTTCTACCTTGCTTTCCCTTTGGATACAGATAAAGACTGCCAGGAGCCTTCACGGAAGGTCACACCCATGACAAGGTCATGTGGAGAGGCCTGATGGGCAAGGCGAGTCAAGCCTCAGGGTTTCCCCCTGGAATTTCCTGAGCATGAAAGTGAAGAGGAACTAAAAAGCCTCTTGATGAAAGTAAAAGAATGGGGGAGCCTGGTAGGCTGCCGTCTATGGGGTCACACAGAGTCGGACACGACTGAAGTGACTTAGCATTCTCTCTGACAGGGAGGAAAGCCAGCTGACTTAAGTCTCACAAACTCATAGATGATGTGGGACTGAAAAAGCACCTTCGATATGTCCTGCCCAACCTTCTACCTGGCATCAATCCCCTCAGCAGGCTTCCTGATGGGGCCTTGAACACTTCCAGTGACAGAGGGCTCACCACCTCCAAAGCAACTTTTTCATAGCAGCATATCTTGAGCCAAGATCTATCACCCAGAAACGTCTAACACTGATCTTGGTTCTGCCCCCAGCATGGCCTGAGTCCCCCGGTCTTGCAGTAATTCCCCACTCCACCTCTGGCGCAGGTGCTACTGAGACAGAAATAAAGAGTGGCATCCAGGCAGACGCTTGTGCATGGCATTAGGCTTGCCTCTGGGCCTTCCAGAGAAACTGGTCACAGACCGACCGGGACCCAGAACAGAGCTTTGGCTTTTCCTCATCTTCTGGTTACAGCTGACAGTTTGGATCTTGATTGGCCCCTTGAAATTCAATTCTACTCTGAGTTTCCAACTCGACCTCAGCTTCTGTTGGCTCTATTCTGGCATCACTGGGCCTAATCTTGCCTTGTTCTGTAGCTACAGAGGCTCCTGATCACTCACTGCTCCCAGTCAGGGGCAGACTTCTCTGCCATCTGATGACAGGGCTTTCTCTGACTCATTCATGCCTCTGTGTGAATCTGAAGGCTCACATTCTGGAAAGACACAGGCACGCCAAGACACATGACTTAGTGAGTGGAAAGTTATCAGGACCTTAGTGCTCCCACATGCTTTGCCCCTTGGCAGAGGACAACCTGCACAGTAGTGAGTGGCAGCTCTGTCTAACATCGCCCTGATTGGCATTGACCACACAGGGGTCCAGGCTTTCCCCATAGGAGCTGCTTGAACCCAGAGCTGACTTCCCTGCAGCCTTTAATCCACATCACTGTCCAAGTCACTCCAAACTTGAGGTTCCTGAGAGCTAAAATCATCCCATAATGCTCACTCTGTTCAATAAATGCCTACCAAGCCAAAAGTTGAGTGACAAGAAGGAAAAAAGAAGAAACTCACTTTTCACCCCCTGGATAGCACCACAGGACCTTGGGTCAGTAAGGATTTGCTGCTAAGTCAGCCCCGCCTCTTCAGCAAGTTTCTTCACTGCAATGTTCCATCAAAACTCCCCCATTTAAGGATTCCCTGTCCAGCGCTTTCTGCTTCTGCCCTGATGCGCATTAAATCAACCTGGGCTGTTACTGGAGAGATGAAGGTGGAGATGGTCCCCCCTCTTCCTAATGGAGAAGACACTCTTCCTTTGTAGATTTTCCCTTTCTCCTGCTGACCCAGAGCACTGTTTGGCCTTGACCCTAGCTGCACAGACAGCTGCTCAAATAAGAATGAATGATCACTTGCCAGCGAATCAATGAGCCCAGAGAAGAGCCCCAAGAGGGAAGCAGGCATCCCCATCCTGTGACATGGGTCAGACACACTTCAGCACCCACACTGCTGACCGCCCCTCCTCCAGCCCTCTACACCTGGCCTCTGACCTCCGCTGCCCACCCCTCCACCCCTCCAACCCACCATGCCCCTGGCAGAGCACAGCGGAAGAATCCACTGACACGGCACAGGAGGCCTGCTTTCCTGTGAATAGTGTTGGCCGCGCACAGAATTACACTGCCGAGGGGCAGGCAGAATGGATGCGGGAGTCTGACAGGCCCGGAGACCCCAGAGCAATTTCACTTGGTTTTGATTCATGGCTTGTCAAAGCGCTAACCAAATATTCCATTTTCATTTTCGCCCTCCCCTCTCTCCCATTGACTGGCATCATAATTGAAAACTCTGGCGTGAGGTGTCAGGGCCACCTTTCTGCAGGGCCCTCAATTCCACCTGCTCAAAATGTCTTGTGCCTCAAAGAGGAGGACAGAGGGGGAAAAATCAGCAAACAGATGGTGTGGGGATTAGATTCACATGAGCCACCCTCAGACGACTCTGTTATCTCGGCTTGAGCAACCTGGGACGCTCCAGCCCTCTGCTCTCTGCCTTTTGAGCTTATTCCTGCTTGTTTGCTCAACTGTAAAAAGGATGCAGGGCCAGAAAGGTGGGCTGAGTTTGCAATCACTCTTTCCCTCCTTGTTTGAAGGCCTGCCAAGAGGCAAGCTGGCAAAAGGAAAGTTTTACAATAAAGGAGCAACTTGACTTGGGGAATTTTTAAATCTTCCTTTTCTCAAATAAATAGCTCATAAAAGGCTAACCCAAATGATAGTAACACCTAACATTTATTGACAGCTTCCCTGGTGGCTCAGAGGTTAAAGCACCTGCCTCCAATGCGGGAGACCCGGGTTCGATCCCTGGGTCGGGAAGATCCCCTGCAGAAGGAAATGGTAACCCACTCCAGTACTCTTGCCTGGAAAATCCCATGGACAGAGAAGCCTGGTAGGCTACAGTCCATGGGGTCGCAAAGAGTCGGACACAACTGAACGACTTCACTACTACTAACTACATTTATTGAGCCCTTACAACTTTGCAGGAGCTGTTCTAAAATTTTTACATAAATGATTTCATTTCATTTTGGCAAGAACACTATGTGCTAGGTACTGTTACTTACTGCCACTTCTTAGATGGGGCGCTGATAACAAGGGATGCTAAGAAACTTGTTTGAGGTCAAACAGTTAAGAATGGTTAAAGAACATGATTTCAATATACAGCCAGCCATCTTAATCTGTATGTCATGCTTCCCTGAGCTCAAAGATGGAGACCTAAAACAAACAGGTAGATAGAGAGGTGATAGCAATAAATTAGATGATAGATGGATAGATAGACAGGAAATAGATTCATATATATATATTATATATATAATAGCTGCTGCTGCTAAGTCGCTTTAGTCGTGTCTGACTCTGTGCGACCCCATAGCAGCCCACTAGGCTCCTCAGTCCCTGGGATTCTCCAGGCAAGAACACTGGAGTGGCTTGCCATTTCCTTCTCCAATAGCTAGCTAGATGATATTTTTCATGGTAGTAAATACAAGAGTCTTTACCTGTACATTGAAGGCTGAGGGTGGTACAAGAATCCCAGTTGTCCTTGTCTGTTGGAGGTGGAATGGTTCAGCTACCCTAGTTCTAGGGTCCAGTTTGAGAAGGTGGGGAAGGAACAGAAAGAATTAAAGGAGCTGAAGCTCTGAGTCTGTGTCATCAGAATATGGTATACCTGTAGAAACAGGAGCTGTCCAGACCCCCTGCGCTCACTGTTGTGCTGTGACCTGGCCAGGTCAGCCACCGACACAGGAGTGAAGCGTGGGCTGGGCAAGCCTCAGCTGGAGAACGAGAAGCCTGGACAAGTTGGAACACCACCCAGTGGGGCACTCCAGCCTGGGGTGGGAATGGGTGACTGGAAGGCAGAGTGGAAATCTAGGCAGGACCAGACTTGGGAACCCTGTGCATGGGTTCAAGGGAACAAGATACCACATCCAGTGCAACGTTACTGTGAGAAGACCTACAGCCGAGCTCCTGGAAGCACCCCAGGGCAGGACCCCAGTGTGTTTTTATCAGGCACCCCAGATGATTCTAGTCATCAGACGGGCATGGAAACTTCAGAGGTAAAAAAGGGAAGGGCTGAAAGAGCTTCATTCTTCTCTCTGCCTCTTCCCAGTCTGCCGGCCACTGGCAGGTGATTGCACTACCAGCTCCTTCCTTGACCCACCCGCACAGGCAGTCTGCTCACTCTCTGAGCCCAGGGCTTTAATAACCGGTTTCCCTAGAATCCTGAATCCGGTAAAGTTTAGATTTGAAATTTCTTCTGCTTTCTGCCACAGTCCCACCGCCTGGCGTGCAATCTGCCCCCAGTTCTTGGTCGTGATGCATGACTGAGCCCCATGATGCCTCTCCCTGCCCTCTGCTGCCTAGATGCCTAGATGCCAGACACAGAGGCCACCTAGTGCTAGCTCCGAGACAGAAGAGTTTTTCCCTTTGCCTGTCAGGAAGACCATGCCCTGAGTTATACTAGTGTGTGCTAGTTGTAATTGTTGCTATAACTAATTCCCCCAAACGTAATGGCTTAATGTACAAATTTATTATCCTAGAGGTTCTGGAGGTCAGAACTCTGAAGTGGGTCTACTGGACGAAAATTAAGGTGTCAGAAGCGCTTCATTCCTTCTGGAGGCTCTGCAAGAGGACTCTTGCCTTGCCTTTGCCGGCTTCTAGAGGACCCCATATTCCTAGGCTTGTGGCCATGCACTGCTCTCACCTTTGCTCCCACTTTTATATCTTCTCTCCCCCTGACCCTCCTGCCTTCTTCCTATCATGATCCTTGTGATTATACTGAACCCATTCAGATGGTTCAGGATCACTGCCCCATCTCAATATCCTTAATTTAGTGCTTGCTTCAGCAGCGCATATACCAAAATTGGAATGGTACAGAGATTAGTATGGCCCCTGCACAAGTATGACATGGAAATTCATGAAGCGTTCCATATTTTTTTAAAAAATCCTTAATTTAATCACAGCTGCAATGTCCCCTTTGCCATAGAATGTGACATATGCACAGATTCTGAGGATTCAGCTGTGGACATGTATGAGGGACCATCATATATTCTACCACAGGTTAATAATGTGCATATCACCTTCCCCTGGGTCAGCACAGGAAGTAGAGGCCCAGGCCTTGAGAACTGGGCACACACTTGGGAACGTACCCTGCCCAGAAGCAGAGGCCAAGCTATTCCTGGACCTAGAGTCCACCGAGTAAGACACCCAGGAAGGATGGGGGTGTGCTGTGAGGAGCAGATGTGTGGACATGCATGTATATACACACGCCTGTGTGCACATGTGTATACATGGGTCAGAAAAGCAATTATTTGAGGCTCTGAAGGCAGAAAGTGCTGAAAACAGCAACCCCGAGAAAAAGCAAGGAGAAGGCAGCTTGGCAGCATTCTCTAATTATTTGGCATAATAAGAACGTGCATCTCAAATTCCCAAGACTCCTCACTGCCGAATTCATTTCTCCACGGAAGCCGAAGAATTCAAGAATGCTCTAGTGCTCATTTCAGAAAAAGAGGTCTGAGGAGAGCAAATTGCCTTCTGCTGTCTTGGGCTGCACTGGGAGGCAGATGTGGTCAGCTGTTGCCCCCACAGCCTGACCCTCAGCCTCTGAACACAGATTTGCTGATCAGACCCCGAATGGCCCGGGCTTTTGCAAATAGGCTGTTTTGCTCAGTGTGTGGAACATCTCTCTCTAAGCACAAAGATGGGAAAGCCTCTCTGCAGGGGTGAGTCATTGATTCCCACCAGAGCAGTGAGACGCTAGGTGGAGGCCTCCAGGGCCCTGCGGGGTGGGGCCTGAGGACCACAGCAAGGGAGGAAAGCAGGAACATCTCAGAGAGAAGGGACTCCACCCACCACAGGCTCAACTCCAGGAGGCGCCACTGACATTGTGGGGGTCTGGAGGGACAGAAGAGGCCTCCATGAGGCCCATAAAACATAGCTCTTTTTCTAGAGCCATCTGGTCAGGTTCCAGAGCAGATGAGGTCCTGGCCCAGCTCCAGAAGGGCGGCTGCAGGCTTCTCTGGGTCCCTGGTCTACACAGCACTTGTGCAATGAGAACAAAGACACCTCCTGGGGCTGTGATTTTCAATAATGCTTGCAAGAAAGCATTCAAATAACCCAGCTGACAGCCTAAACCCATCCGGGAGCCCATAGGATGGAGTGGGGACAATCTTCATTCTGTTTCAAACGATGGTAGATGTATCATCTTTCATTTCTGAGGACTTTTGTTTATTTTCCTCTTTGTGACTTTTTCACATTTATGTCCACCATTTACCTCCTATTTTCCCATTAATTCTATTTCTTGCTTATCTTTCTCTCTCTCTCTCCCCTTCCCTTATTTCCCCTTCCTCATATTCCACAATTTCGTCTCAACTCTTAGAAATATCTCCTCTCCCAAGAGATTTCCCTCTTCTACTTCCAAACCATCCCCTAAATTTTTATTTTAATAAGCTCCCAACACTGATCTCCTTACAAATCATTCTTTGCCATTTTGCAATTGAACCAGTGTCTTGGTTAAAATGAAAATTTCCCAGGGCACACAATAAATAATAAAAAAGAATAACATAATCGCAAGGGCTATGATTCTGAGCAGAAGGAAATAATGTGAAGCAGTTGAACTACATTTTGTGAATCAAAATGCAAAAATGGGGCAGCCTGGCTCCAAAAGCCCTCGACAGTTCTGGAAACTCTGAACATTAGCTTTGTTGAGGGCACTGATCTTGGGAAAATAAACATCTCTTCTCACAGAGACCTACCCTTTGCAAGATGTTAGGAGTCAGTCTTGTAGAAAGAAGGAACCCAGTGTAAAAGAAGGCTTGCA
This sequence comes from Oreotragus oreotragus, assembly GCA_006410675.1. Lineage (NCBI taxonomy): Eukaryota > Metazoa > Chordata > Mammalia > Artiodactyla > Bovidae > Oreotragus > Oreotragus oreotragus. The sequence goes on from SJYX01022463.1 coordinate 9,930, forward strand.
AAGGAATTCTCTGGAGGTCCAGTGGCTAGGGCTCTGTACTTCCAAAGCAGGGGACATAAGTTCCATCCATAATCGGGGAACAAATATTCCACAAGCCACATGGCACATCCAAAAAAGAAAAGAAGTTTTGTGCAAAGTGAACAAATCCTCAGTGCCAGGCTCCATACTGTCAAAGGACAACCACAGAACACTCCCTGCTCCTGTGGGCCTTGCCATCTTGTGGTGAAAGGATCAAGAAGCCCTAGACTTTAAGGGTGAGACAGGCATGATCCCAAATTAGAAACATTCTATGGCAGCCCTGCCTCTCTCCAGGCCTTGGTTTCTTCATCTGTAGAATGGGGGTAATAAGAGAATCTCCTATTTTGTGAGATTGACAGGGTATTCACTCCTACAGAGACCCAAGCCAGTGGCTGGGCACAGTGACCATTCCATTTTGAGTAACCCTCTGTTGAGAATGAATAGGCCTTATAAACTAAAACATGAAGCCCTGTGGAGCCTGAAGGCAAGTTTTCGAGAGGGGTGATAAATTGAGGGGCATGGGATGTTACATAGGACCCTGCTGCTACTGTTTAGTGGCTCAGTTGTGTCCGACTCTGCAATCCCATGGACTTGTAGCCCACCTGCTCCTCTGTCCATAGGATACCCCCAGACAAGAATACTGGAGTGGGTTGCCATTTCCTTCTCTAGGGGATCTTCCCAACCCAGGGATCAGACCCACATCTCCTGCACTGACAGGTTCATTCTTTACCACTGAGCCCTCAGGGAAGCCCCATGTAGTACCCTAGACACTGGCTAAAACAAGGCTGGGAAACTTCAACATGAGGTCTAACCCAGTGTCCTGCCCCAGTAGACAGTGAAACTTCCCCCACCCAGTCAATGTGGTGGGGAGGGGACCTCTGCTGCTGAGGCTGTGACCAGAACCACCCCTAGGAGGTCTGAAGGACACAGCTGTCCTGGTGTTTCATGTGGTTCCATTTCACAGATGAAAAGCTGAGGCCCACAGGAAAGTGGCTCAAGGCCCTTCAAAGAAGCTAGTAAGACAGGGTGGGCCTCTGCCCATTGTCTGGATGGATATGAACACAGTTGAGGCAACAGGGGTGATGGGAGCCTCCCGGGTGAAGCTGAGGTGCTATTGCACAAGCAGCAAGCAGGCCTGGCCCCCGTGAGGGCACAGGGCACAGACAGCTGTGTTGCCTAAGTGTTGATGGCTTTGTCTCCCCATGGTGTGGAGTTCAACACAGATGCCATTGCAGAAGGCAGGAGGGAGGAGGGAAAAGTTGGGCCCTGGCTGCCCACAAGCCATCTATATACCTGCAGCAAGTCCCTTCTGCCCCTCCCAGCCTTGTCTCGTCAGGATTGGCTTGAATTAGAACCAGAGTCTTAGACTAATAGGCTTAGCTGGTGGGTGGTGCCTGTCTAGGGTCCCTTCCTCCTTCTTCTCTTCCTTTCCATGGCTCTTGATTACCGTTAAGGGACCAGCTTGCCCTCTCCAATCCATCTCAGGTTCTCCCATCCCAAATTCTCCCTCCATCAGCATCATGCTCCATTGCCCACCTGGCCCCATATACATTTGAATTGGTAACCTTAGGCAAGATTTCCTCTAAGGTTTTACTACTCTAAAAGCAGTCCGCAGACCAATAGCACTGGCATTTCCCAGGATCGCAGACTCCCCTTTCCAGAACCGATGAAACAGAGTGTGCATTTATTTTAAATGATGCTTGTGCAGGCTGGTGCAGGGGTTCCCCTCTGAGATTCTTTGTAGCCCAATCTCATGTCCTGTCTGCCCTTCAGAACACACTGTGTACCCCTTCCATGCTTCTCCATGCTCCACCCCAAACCAGATCTTTCTGGGTACAAGCCTTGCTGATTTTCCACCAGAGGGTGAGGATGCCTTCAGGAATTCTCTCTTATACTGATGATCTTAGCTTCATCTTCAGAAAGATCTCTTTTCATGTTCAGTGCCTCAAAGATGGGCAGTTCGGCCCCTACAGTAGTCACAGGCTTGGTGCCCTCATGGAAAACTAGTGAAGCTAGGGAGAAATGCAGACGTGGCAAATTTTCATCCTGCCGAAACATAATCAGCTTTTGCTTCTGCAGCAATTAGCATAATATTACCGATAATGTTTTACATGGCAATTTTGCTGTAAACATTTGTGCTAATTTGCCATGACCTAATTATTTTATGACATACAATTACGAAGTATTTTTCAAGTCGAAATATTTTTGTTTTATGTTTCTATAATCCTTTCCTAGGAAAAAAAATTAAGAAATCAGCACACCCACAACTTGAAACACACAATGCTCTCTTAGCTGTTGTTTGTGACACTTTACTTCGCTAAGCTGGGAGGAATTCCCCAGTGCTGGAGCGATACTGCATTCACTCATGACTAATTTGAATTGGGCGTCATTGGATCTGCCTACTCCATTATTACTCAGCGAGATTGTCAGCTCCACACTCTCAGCCTCCTTCCAACGCCCACTCACTCCCAAACATTCAAACACTCCAAATTGGGCAGTGGGGAGGTGGCAAATGCTTGCAGTGAGAGAAAGGGCTGGGCTTCCTTTTGAATGAATGCTAAAGCTTTGGTTAAAAGGAGAGCATGTGCATTGCATTATCCGCCCGCAAACAGGTTCTTAACTGCCTCCCTCAAATCCACAAATGCTGAAGGGAACAGTCCCACCATCCCCTGAGTTCTGAGTGATTGGAAGGAGGGAGATGCTGTTCTGGTCACTGGGACAGCAGTCCCAGTATCAACCCAGCCTGTGGGCAACTGCTGTCGCCCTCCCCAGAGCAGGCCTGAGGAGCAGTAGGTAACAGGGCTCCATATCTTCAGTGGACAGTTATACCTGCCTGACCCCAGACTCCTGGATGGACCAAGGGAGATGGCCAGTCTGTGGAAGGTTGGCTGTGCCCATCCATTGAGGCAGGCCCCAGACAAGGTTCTGAGGCCAAGCCAGAGAACATACCAAGCCTCAGACCCCAGTCATCCTTGGAGGGGCTAAACTCTCAGAGAACTGGACCACAGAAGGAGGGCCAGAGGCCAGAGTGCAGGAACGGTGAGGACTGTAAGTTCCAAAAAGTCAGAAGGCAGTAGGATGAGGTAAGGGGGTGACCACAGTGGGCACTGCCAGGAAGAGGCACAAATGCATGCCCATGGAGGGGCTCCTCTAGGACACACTTCACTGGTGTAGGTTCACACCATGCCCAAACATCCTGGGTTAGACCCTGGACCCTGAATCTGGATTCAAATCCTGGCTCCAACCCACTTACTCAAGGTGCAAATGGAGTAAATTCTTAACATCCCTGTTCTTCAGTTACCTCTTCTGAAATGGAAAGAATAATATTTCCTACCCTTTAGGATTTTTGTAAAGATTGAATTAATATTTCTAAAACCTCTGGAACAGGCACTACATTTATTTTAGTAAAATAAAATTTCTTCTTTCAGCTTTTAACCAAGGCAAGAACAGAAGCTGCAAGGAACAGGCTCCCATCAGACCAAAAGAGGAGAGCAGCAATGTAGGTCAAGTTCTTTAGTGATTATTGAACTGAAGATCATTAAACATTTGTTGCAATAAATATTTTTGATTGAAAGGATGGAACATTTACAAAGCACATACTCTGTTAGGCCCTGACCAGGTCCTGGGGGAATACAAACACGAATAAACAAAGCTCCAGCCTTGAAGAACCCACAGGCTGCAGAAGTAGGCTTGCAAACTAATAGTGGCATGAAGGAAAAAAAAAACAAACAAACAAAACTTTGCACAGACAGATCACAAAAGAGGAAATAGGGCTAGCACAGAAATCTATGGTTTCCATATCTACCAATTCACATTTGTAACCATAGATTTTAAGGGATTTCAGAGATTTTAATCAGCTTTATTAAAGTATGCTTTATGATCCATAAAATTCACTAACTTAAAGCACATAACATAATCAACTTATCAAACATATATAGCTATATAAGTACCATCATAATCACAATAGAGAACATTTGCATCACCCCAAAACATCGCTCATACTCCTTCATAGTCACTCTGTCTAACCACAGCCCTGGCAACCTCTGATCTTCTTTCTGTTGCTTTAGTTTGGCTTTTTCTACAGTCTTCTACGAGTTGGATGACACACTTTATGCTCGTACAGCATAATGTTTTGGGGATTCGTTCATGCTACTGTGTGTCGCAATAGTTTGTTCCTTTCTATTGCTGAGTAGAATTCCATTGTGTGGATGCGTGCTGGTGTTCATTTACTGGATGATAGGCATTTGGACAGCTTCTAATTTTTGGACAGTACAGAGAAAGCTATTATAAACATTAACATAAAAGACTTTAAAAGGGCATATATCTTCATTTCCTTTGAATAAATGCCTAGGAGTAGGAGTGCTACTCTTACAATAGGTCATATTGTGAGTGTTTGTTTAATTTTTTCATTTTAAAAAAATTTGTATTGGAGTTCAGTTGCTTTACAATGCTGTGTTACTTTCTACTGCACAGTGAATAAGCTGTATGTTTACATATGTCCCCGATTTTTGGATTTCGTTTCCATTTAGGTCACCACAGAGCATTTAGTAGAGTCCTCTGTGCTGTACAGTAGGTTCTCATTAGTTATTTATTTTATACGTAGTATCAATAGTATATTGGAGAAGGAAATGGCCACCCACTCCAGTATTCCTGCCTAAAAAATTCCATGGACAGAAGAACCTGGCAGGCTACAGTCCAGTGGGGTCACAAAGAGGTGGCCACGATTGAGCACATCATCACATTAACAGTGTATATATAGAAATCCCAATCTCCCAGTTCATCCTGCTCCTCCTATCCCCCTTGGTATCCAAACATTTGTTTTCTAAAACTGTGTCTCTATTTCTGCTTTGTAAATAAGATTGTCTATACCAATTTTTCAGATCCCACACACATGTGTTAATAAATGATATTTATTTTTCTCTTCACTCTCTAGGTCTATCCACATCTCCACAAAAGTTTCATTCTTTTTTATGGCTGAGTAATATTTCATTGTGTATATGTACCATGCTTTCTTTATCCATTCCTCTGTTGATGGACATTTAAGCTGCTTCCATGTCCTGGCTATTGTAATTAGGGCTGTAATGAACACTGGATGCATTATGGTCTTCTCTGGGTATATGCCATTAGTGTGATTGCTGGATTGCATGGTACTTATATGTTTAGATTTTTAAGGAAACTCCATACTGTTCCCCATAATGGCTGTGCCAATTTACATTCCCACCAACAGTAGAAGAGGGTTCCCATTTCTCCACACCATCTTCAGCACTTATTATTTGTAGACTTTGTGATGATGGCCATTCTGACCAGTGTGAGGTGATACCTCACTGTAGTTTTGATTTGCATTTCTCTAGTAATTAGTGAGGTTGATCAACTTTTCATGTGTTTGTTGATTGTATTTCTTCTTTGGAAAAATGTCTATTTAGGTATTCTGCCCATTTTTTGATTGACTTGTTTTTATTTTTATATTGGGTAGCATGAGTTGTTTGTATATTTTGGCGATGAATCCTTTGTCAGTTGCTCCATTTGCAAATACTTTCTCCCACTCTGTAATTTTATAAGAAATTACCAAAACTGTTTTCCAAAATGACTGTACAATTTTGCAACCCTGCCAGCAATGAATGAGAACTCCAGCTACCCTCTATCCTTACCAATACTTGGAAGGGTCAGTATCTTTCATTTTAGTCATTTTCATAAGTGTGTTGTGACATCTCCTTGTGGTTTTGATTTATAGTTACTAATTATGTTTAGCATATTTTTCATGTGCCTCTTCGGTGAAATAGCTGTTCAAATATTTTGCTCATTTTTAAATCAGTATATTTCTCTTCCTACTATTAAATGGTGAGAGTTTTAATATATTCTGAATATATGTACTTTATCAAATATCAGTTTGGGATTTCTCCCAGTCTATGGCTTGCCTATTCATTCTGTTAATATTGAGTTTCAAAGGAAAAAGTTTTTAATGTTGAAGAAGTCCAATTTAATTTTATGATTCATGCTTTTTATGCCAGAGTGTAACTCCAGGTTAGATATTTTCTTTTGTTTTCTTCTAAAAGTTTTATAGTTTTAGCTCCTACATTTAAATCTCTGGTGCATCTTGAATTAATGTTCATATATGAATTTAGGGTCAAGATTAATTGTTTTGCATATGGATACCCAGTTGTTCCACGGTCATTTATTTAAAAAGACTATTCTTTCTCCATTGAATTAACACTTACAATTAAGTATGTGTGGGATTCTTTCTTAACTTTCTTGTGTTTCGCTGATCTGTACACCTCTTCTTATACAATGCCCCATCATCTTGATTACATAGCTTTCTAGCAGGCTTTCAAATCACGTAAGTCTTTAACTGTGTTCTATTTCAAGATGTTTTGGTTGTTCTAGGTCTTTTGCCTTTTCATATAATTTTAGAATCAACTTGACAATTTCAACAAAAAGTCTGCTGGAATTTTGATAGGGATTTTGTTGAATCAATAGGTCAATTTGGCAATAATTAACATTTTAACAATATTATGTCTTTTGGCCCCTGAATATGATTATTATCATAAATTTTAGTGACTTCATAACAGAGATGGTATGTAACTTACTTAACCATTCTCTCTTGTTGTATCTTTGTATTATTTTCAAGTATTCATTTTTTAAATAATGCTTTGTTGATATCATGTTAAGTGAAAGAAACAGGGTACAACATGACATAACGGTCATAATTATAAAATATGTGTGTACTTGGACATATATGCATAAACATATTAAATAGATATAGGAATGAAAAAGAAGGAAAATATTGAAAATAACCTATCAGGGAGGTATATTACAGCTGATTTATTTTTCCTTCTCTGCTTTTTAAATGCACTCACACAGGCTTCCTAGGTGGTGCTACTGGTAAAGAACCTGACTGCCAGTGAGGCAGATACAAGAGATGTGGGATCGATCCCTGGGTCAGGAAGATCCCTGGAGGAGGGCATGGCAACTCACTCCAGTATTCTTGCCTGGAGAATCCCATGGACAGAGGACCTTGGCAAGCTATAGTACACAGGGTTGCAGAGAGCTGGACTTGACTGAAGTGACCTTGCACACACACATGAATGCAACTCATATGGAAATAAGCAAGTAACTGTCAGGAAATAGAAATCAGAATCTGCATGACAAAAAGGTAGCACCTGAGTGGGATCTGAAAGGATGCAGTTTTCCAGGTTAATGGCAGGAGATGGGGGAAAGGGTAAATGCCAGGCCAAAGGAACAACATGAACAAGGGCACAGCAGTATGAAAGAGGGCAGCATGTGAAGGGAACCAGGTGGTTCTGTGTTAGGATGGATCAGAGCATGAAGTCTCCACATTATGAAGTTCTCTTATGTATGAATATAGGAACTTTGAGTTTTATCTTACCAAGTACCGAGGAATCAACAAAGTTTTGAACTGGGGAGTGAGCCTGTGTGCTGTGCTGTGATTAGTTGCTCAGCTGTGCAACTCCTTTGTTATCCTACTCTTTGTGACCCCATAGACTCTAGCCCACCAGGCTCCTTTGTCCATGGGAATTCTCCAGGCAAGTATACTGGAGTCAGTTGCCTTGCCCTCCTCTAGGGGATCTACCCAGCCCAGGGATCAAACCAAGGTCTCTCACATTGCAGGTGGATTATTTGTCATCTGAGCCACCAGGGAAGTCTATGAATGCTGGAGTGGGTAGCCTATCCCTTCTCCAGGGGATCTTCCTGACCCGGGAATTGAACCGGGGTCTCCTGCATTGCACGCGAATTCTTTACCAGCTGAGCTACCAGGGAAGCCTGGACAGTGAGCCAACCAGACATATCTTAAAATAACCACTCAGTGAGCATCAAAGTGGAGAGGTTAGAATGACTGAACTGTGTAGCACAGTGATCGGTTGGAGATTTTTACAGAAGCATGGGGTCAAGATGCGAGGTTCCTGGACTCAGGAAGTGACTGTGGAGGTAGAGACAAGGTGCAGACTCTACAGACCCTGAAGACGGACCAGCTCTGCCACTTACTAAAATGAGGTGACTGTGACTGGGGACAGGGGCAGGTTTATGAATCAGAAATTCAAGACTACTCAACATTAGCTTGAGATGTCTAGTAGGAATTCAAGTGCAAAGGTCAAAGAGGTAGCTGGATACTTCAATCTATGGCTTAGAAGCCAAGTTTAGGCTTAATTGTGTAACGGTGGGAGTCATCAGAATAAAATTGTTATTTGAATCCTAGGGCCTGATGGGCTCTGTTCTAGTTACCTAATTCTATATAACAAGCCACCCATAACTTCAGAGGATAAAATAAAAATTATTTATATACTGAGTTCTGTAGAACAGGAATTCAGGAAAAGTGTAGCAAACATTCCTGGCAGCATACATTTCAAAGAAAACAACAGCAAGTATCAGTAACACTGAAAGCTGGTTGTTTGAGAAAATAAACAAAATTGACAAACCTTTGGCCAGAGTCATTCAAGGGAAAACAAGAGAGGAATCAAATCAATAAAATTAGAAATGAAAGAAGAAAAATTACAGCTGATGCCACAGAAATACAAAGAATCATAAAAAACTACTACAAGCATACTATAGGGCCTACTACAGGGCAAGAAGGGGGACAACCTGGAAGAAATGGACAAATTCTTAGAAAGGTACAAACTTCCAAGGCTGAACTAGGAAGAAACAGAAAATATAAACAAATCAATCACAAGTAATGAAATTGAAAATGTAATTAAGAATCTTCCAACAAACAAAAGTCCAGGTCACAAGCAAATTCTATCAAATGTTTTAGAGAAGAGCTAATACCCATCCTTCTTAAAGTCTCCAAAAAAATTTCAGAGGGAAGAACACTCCCAAGCTCATTCTACAAGGCTACCATCACCCTGATACCAAAACCAGACAAAGATAGGATAAGAAGAAAGAAGGAAAATTACAGACCAATAGCACTGATGAACATAGACACAAAGATCCTCAACAAAATACTAGTAAACAGAATCCACCAACACTTAAAGGGTTCATACCCCATTATTAAATGGGATTGATCACAGGCATTCAAAGACTTTCAATATACACAAATCAATGTGATACACAATATTAACAAATTAAAAACCATATGATCATCTCAATAGATGCAGAAAAAGCTTTCAACAAAATTCAACACCCATTTATGATAAAAACTCTCTAGAAAGTGGGCTAGACAGAACTTACCTGAACATAATAAAGACCGTATATGACAAACCCACAACAAATGTTATTCTCAATAGTGAAAAGCTGAAAGCATTTCCTCTAAGATTAGGAACAAGGCAAAGGTGCCCACTCTGTTATTTTCAACATACTTTTGGAAGTCTTGGCCACAGTAATTAGAGAACAAAAAGAAATATAGGAATCCAAATTGGAAAACAGTAAGTAAAACTGCCACTGTTTGCCGATGACATGATACTATACATAGAATATCCTAAAGATGCCACCAGAAAACTACAAGAGCTTATTGATGAATTTGATAAAAAAGGAAACAATCCCACTTACCATTGCAACAAAAAGAATAAAATAACTAGGAATATGCCTACATAAGAAGCAAAAGACCTGTACTCAGAAAACTTAAGAAACTGATGAAAGAAATAAAAAATGACACAAATGGATGGAGAGATATACCATGTTTTTGGACTGGAAGAATCAATATTGTAGAAATGACTATACTACCCAAAACAATATACCAATTCAATGCAATTTGTATCAAATTACCAATGGCATTTTTCACAACACTAGGGCAAAAAAATGTATAATTTGTACGGAAATACAAAAGACCCCAAATAGCCAAAGAAATCTTGAGAAACAAAAGCAGAGCTGTAGGAATCAGGCTTCCTGACTTCAGACTATACTACAAAGCTATGGTAAGCAAGACAGTATGGTACTGGCACAAGAACAGAAATACAGATCAATGGAGCAGGATAGAAAGCCTAGATATAAACCCACACACCTGTGGTCACCTAATCTAATGACAAACATTTATGATAAAAATATACAATGGAGAAAATACAGTCTCTTCAGTAAGTGGTGCTGGGAAAACTGGACAGCTACACGTAAAAAAAAGAAACTCGAGCACTCCCTAATTCCATGCTGTTGCTAAGTCACATCAGTTATGTCCAACTCTGCCGGGGTCCAGCCACCCCGGCGGGTCCAGGGAATTCAAAGTGGGGACGGCGTTGGCGAGGAAAAAACTTATTTATTTAGAGATATAAGATTAGGTTAGGAAGAAATAGTATAGCAGGAAATTTAGGCGGAGAAAAGGAGTCTGAATAACTTGGCTTACAGGGAAAACCAGTAAAACCTCAAGACAAGAGGTTTGCACCATCTATGTTAGGCCACTGGCGCCCACTTGAACATCGAAGGGTGTCCCGCCTCAGGCTCCCTTTCATGTGAGTCTTAGCAGCCAGGGCAAGTAAGTAAGTAGACATGGTGAGCCTCCCAGCTCCAGATGGGAATTCAGCCAAAAAAGGGAGAAAAAAGAACGACATGGGGAAGCCCAGTATTGGTGCAAGACTCCAAAGACTCCATTTTCAAAATCAGCTTATATACCCCAATTTGTACATAAAGAAATAATGGAATATGAAGAGTTATGCAGGAGCAGCAGTCCTGACCCTCACTGAGACAAACAAGGCTTTCTTTTTGCATATCCTCCCGTATACAAAAGGTCTCAGGTGGTTTACATTATCTTCTGGCCAAGAGGCCTGTTAACATTTTTATGGCTCTCTTCCTGGATAATTGTCTATCAAACCAGAAAATTCCTCTTCCCTAGAAGTGTTTTTTCTTTACTCTGCATCACTCTCAAAGTACTAAATAAAGTTACATTTCTGTAGAACAAAGGTGCAGTGGGTTATAACAAAGAAAGTACTCAACTCAAAGATCTAATGTTGCTAATACCAGGTCTACTACCTGTTTTTCTATATACCAACTATATCTACAAATAAAAGATATGAAAATTTGGCAGCAAGTATTGGCTCAACAAATAAAACCTTTAATCAGTCCTATTCTAATGATTTTGACTCCTTGGAAGCTCCTACATTCTTAGGATATTTTAAGCTTCCTGTGCCTCCCACGGTCAGGAGGCCTCAAACAATCACATGAGCAGCTCTACGAGTCCTGCAAGCAGGCTAGAAAACCATCAGAGGGGTTTTTGGATTGAAACACCCTTTCAAATGCAGAAGACTAAAGCCTTGAGATGACTTTTTCCAGAGTGTGTCAGGAGAGTGGAAAAGTACAATACAATAAGGCACGCATATTCTTATTTTGGGGGGTATATGCTCAGGCAATACCAGGGGGAAAACCTGAGATCTGACTCGACCTTGCACATCAGATCTCTGCCGCATGACCTTGTCACAGGTGGGATTCCTCACGTTGGCTCCTGGCAGGAAACAGTGGAAACAGTGTCAGACTTTATTTTTTAGGGATCCAAAATCACTGCAGATGGTGATTGCAGCATGAAATTAAAAGATGCTTACTCCTTGGAAGGAAAGTTATGACCAACCTAGATAGCATATTGAAAAGCAGAGACATTACATTGGCAACAAAGGTCCGTCTAGTCAAGGCTGTGGTTTTTCCAGTGGTCATGTATGGATGTGAGAGCTGGACTGTGAAGAAAGCTGAGAGCCAAAGAATTGATGCTTTTGAACTGTGGTGATGGAGAAGACTCTAGAGAGTCCCTTGGACTGCAAGGAGATCCAACCAGTCCATTCTGAAGGAGATCAGTACTGGGTGTTTTTTGGAAGGAGTGACGCTAAAGCTGAAACTCTTCTACTTTGGCCACCTCATGTGAAGAGTTGACTCTCTGGAAAAGACTCTGATGCTGAGAGGGATTGGGGGCAGGAGGAGAAGGGACGACTGAGGATGAGGTAGCTGGATGGCATCACCAACTTGATGGACATGAGTTTCCGGGAATTCCAGGAGGTGGTGATGGACAGGGAGGCCTGGTGTGGTGCAATTCATGGGGTCATAAAGAGTCAGACATGACTGAGCGACTGAACTGAACTGAACTGATGAGAAGGAGGTGGTACCCTGGGAACCACCTCAAGGACGAGATTTAGAAGAAATACTCGCTGCCTCCACTGCTGAGAGCCTCCAAACTTGTCAGACCGGTGGCAACACTTTAAAAGTCTACCCTTATATCCCTTATAATGAAAAAATAATTGTAACATATCATGGAAGGACAGTTTTTAGGCTCCACATTTTGGGCACTGTCTAAAGATACTGTATTTTGAGCAATACCATCATCCCAACAAAAACCTTGTGGAACCTGTTCATTGAGAACCATTCCAAGCAGCAGCAACATGAGTTTCTACAAGGAGGTTGGATAGCTTAACATACTGAAGAGCGTGTGGCAAATTAGAGCTGGGTACAGCCTTGTACCTAAATCAAATCCCTTATGATTATACAGTGGAAGTGAGAAATAGATTTAAGGGCCTAGATCTGATAGACAGAGTTCCTGATGAACTATGGAATGAGGTTCATGACATTGTACAGGAGACAGGGATCAAGACCATCCCCATGGAAAAGAAATGCAAAAAAGCAAAATGGCTGTCTGGAGAAGCCTTACAAATAGCACTATAAAGAAGAGAGGCGAAAAGCAAAGGAGAAAAGAAAATATATAAGCATCTGAATGCAGAGTTCCAAAGAATAGCAAGAAGAGATAAGAAAGCCTTCTTCAGCAATCAATGCAAAGAGATAGAGGAAAACAACAGAATGGGAAAGACTAGAGATCTCTTCAAGAGAATTGGAGATACCAAGGGAACATTTCATGCAAAGATGGGCT
>SJYX01022463.1:23683-42219 GCA_006410675.1 Oreotragus oreotragus
TGTGGTGTTGGAGAAGACTCTTGAGAGTCCCTTGGACTGCAAGGAGATCCAACCAGTCCATTCTGAAGGAGATCAGCCCTGGGATTTCTTTGGAAGGAATGATGCTAAAGCTGAAACTCCAGTACTTTGGCCACCTCATGCGAAGAGTTGACTCATTGGAAAAGACTCTGATGCTGGGAGGGATTGGGGGCGGGAGGAGAAGGGGACGACCGAGGATGAGATGGCTGGATGGCATCACGGACTCGATGGACGTGAGTCTGAGTGAACTCCGGGAGATGGTGATGGACAAGGAGGCCTGGCGTGCTGCGATTCATGGGGTCGCAAAGAGTCGGACATGACTGAGCAACTGAACTGACTGACTGAGTGCCTTGTACCAGAGGACTGGATGAGTCCCAGAGATCTGGACAAGTCGTGATGTGAAAAGGGAAACAACCACTGAAAAGTGTGTATATAAAGAGGAAAGCCACATGTTAGATGAGCAGAAATTAATGAAATAGAAAATAAGGATTAACAAAGTGAAAAGTTTATTCTAGTAAAATTGCCAAATGAGATAAAAGATAGAATACACAGAAATGATTCTTGTTTTCTTATTTAATTTTTTCTCCAATATCTTGAAGAAAATATTGGCTCAGTGACTAGAAGGATAACCTATAGTTCAACATGAACAAGTCTAAGGGTTTCTGGATGATGTAAAATATTGTCTTCCCATTTCCATCAGGATGAATTCAATTCACAGAGTCAGCCTCTGCTGGACAGCTAGAATTCTCTGCTGTTGATCTTGCTATCTCTCTGCTATATCACAACTCAAGTTTCCTTTCAGAGTTTCTTCTCCATATTACTCTTCATTTTTATAGTCCAGGGGACCTATTTCCTGGTATGACCCTGGCTAGGGCACTGTAGTCCTGGCTTTTTCCTGAAAAAGAATTGGAGTCCCACATTCTTCAAAGCAGAGTACCAACACGACAAGCCACCTCTCTCTTGCTAGTGTTTGTTGCCTGTTTTAGAGAAATCCAGAAGCACGGGTTATCAGCATATTGACAACTGTCAGGAGCAGGATTAGATTGATGACAGACAGAACCTTGGCTAAATCATATAAGGTTAATTTGTTGAAAGTACAAAGAAGGAATTCTGGAAGGTAAGATCTAAGAGTTTGCCTGAACACCAAATCAGGCTTGTGGAAGCTCAACTTGTCCCCTTCAAGGTCAAAGCTATATACAACAGAACTTATGTATGTATCAGACTAGAAGAGTTCTGCACGGAGTCTAGCTTGGAAATGTGCGGAAGACCACCCCAGTGAAGCCAAATGCACACCATCAGTCTCGGGGTTGTACAACGGGCCACATGACCTCAGAGCTTCAGGTGTGCACGCCACGCTGTCCTCTTGGATCCTGTGTGTCTCTCCACACCCACGTCCATACCCGGGTCCACGTATCTGCCTGAAGTGAGAACCTCAGACCTATAACAAGGATTTGTTGCCCCACAGTCTGTAGATGTCAATCATAGTCATTTGAGGTGTTACCAGGCAAATCCTGCAGTGTGTTGTGCTAAAAATCCTTCTCCCAGTAAGGATGAGAATAGGGAAGAATGAAGCGGAGGGAAAAAATGAGACCAAGACAACTGTCACCTCCACCACTGCCCAGTGTTTAGAGAGCATTTCATGGTACTTTCCTCTCAGTTTCTGTAATTTTTGAGCCATACGTAATATCCTAAATTTTAAAACTAGTTTTAAAAAATGAAATAAAGTGTGGTGCCATATGAGTCCTTTAAGGACAAACACCATGGCCCTACTCATGTTTTTAGAGAGTGTTTTGCCTATGTTCTCCTCTAGGAGTTTTATAGTTTCTGGTCTTACATTTAGATCTTTAATCCATTTTGAGTTTATTTTTGTGTGTGGTGTTAGAAAGTGATCTAGTTTCATTCTTTTACAAGTGGTTGACCAGTTTTCCCAGCACCACTTGTTAAAGAGATTGTCTTTACTCCATTGTATATTCTTGCCTCCTTTGTCAAAGATAAGGTGTCCATATGTGTGTGGATTTATCTCTGGGCTATCTATTTTGTTCCATTGATCTATATTTCTCATGTTTTTGTTTTGTTTTTTTTTCTCTCTTTAGGCATGATGTAATAGAACTAAATTTTCTTCCTGGGTGGCTCAGTGGTAAATAATCTACCTGCCAAGCAAGAGACACAGGTTCAACCCCTGGATGGAGAAGATTGCATCCGGAAGGAAATGGCAACCCCCTCCAATATTACTGCTTAGGAAATTCCATGGACAAAGGAGCCTAGCAGGCTGTAGTCCATGGAGTCACAAAGAGTCAGGCATGACTTAAGGACTAAACAACAACTGAAAGACGAGAACTAAATAAGAAAGTTTAGCCCAGCCTGATTACTGGCTCTTCTAAAAAAAAAAAAGAAAAAAAGAATTCTCTGGGGCTTCCCTGGTGGCTCAGTGGTAAAGAATCTGCCTGCCAATGCAGAAGACACAGATTCTAGCCTGATCCAGGAAGATCCCACATGCCGTGGAGCAGCTAAGCCCGTGCACCATAGCTATCGAGCTTGTGCTCTAGAGCCCAGGAGCCGCAACTACTGAAGCCCAGGCATCCTAGAGGCTGTGCTCTACAATGAGAGAAGCCACCACCATGAACAGCCCAAGCACCACAATGAAGAGTAGCCTCCATGTGCCACAACTAGAGAAAGCCTGCACAGCAGCAAAGACCCAGTGTAGCCAAAAACAAGTAAATAAATGTAAGAGAATTCTCTGTTGCTGAATGCCAAGAACTTTATCAGCAGCTTCAGTGACAGGCGTGTTTGCAATTACTGAGGCCATGGTTTCCCATTTGGAAAGGACTGTGGTCTTAGTACAGAAAAAAGGCTAATTATCAATGAATATGTGACAGGAGCAGGACCTCTTCCTATCTTTTCCTTCTCTCCTATCTTCCTCCTACTTAATACACTTAAATGTTCCAGTCCTCACTAATTTAATCTCTCCTTTAAAAAATATTTTATTTGAAAAATAAAGTTAATACAACTGTAGAAGCTTGGGTCATCACTCTCCCATTTCTCAGTGTTCTCATATTTATCCACCCTGTTCTCAGCATACTTCTTAAGAAACAAAAATGCTCCTCATCAGCTATCCATCTTACACCTGATAGTGTATATATTTTGATGATACTTTCTCCATTTGTCCCACTGTCTGCCTTCCACAGGGAGCCCAGTCTGGTGCTCTGTGATGACCTAGAGGGATGGGATGGGGGAAGGGGAAGGAGGTTCAAGAGGGAAGGGATGTATATATAATTATGGCCAATTTATGTTGCTGTATGGCAGAACCAACACAATACTGTAAAAATTAAAAAACAAAAAATATTTTTTTAATTTAAAAAGGAAGTTTCTCTTAAAAACAACATTTTGTTTGAATAAAGAATCTACATACATGTGAAAAGAGTTCTTATTCACTTGGATTTCACGATTATAGGACTTATTTTGTGGTTTGATTTTTGATAATACCTAAGTCTACTGAGGGCTTAGAAGAAATTGTTGCATTTTAATAATCTTCCTTTCTGAATCCTTGTCCACATGCCCTAGATATACCCACATGTAGATATGTGTTTCCATTTTTGGATCAACTATACCCTCTGATCTACATGTTACACAAATTCCGTTTTAGAAATTCTGGCTCCTCCACATCTTGATTTAACTGAACAACAGATTTTAGAGCTCTGACCTTTCAAGGGGCTTAGAAACAGAATTTTGGAACTCAGTTTGCCACAGTTTACAGCCATTTTTTCCATTTTTTTGGAACCTGTCTGCTTTTTTCTTCATATAGAAGAAACCTGCACATGTCTCTGCCAACAGACAACCTGAGACATTTCCTCCTACTGTTTACAATCTAAAAACCAGAATTTGTCATTATATAAGAATTTCACTCTGTTTAAAAAAGAAAAAGGAGAGCAATTTTGCCAAAGTTTCCCATCTTTGGAACACTTTCACGGAGGAAAAAGACCACCTGCTTCATTTTATCCTCCTTTACCGCACCTGAAACTCCAACCTTGCTGAACTAAACAGGAAGACAGACTGCTATCTGGGAGGACAGGATGGACAATAGAAATTATTCAGTCATGCCATATGGAAAAGCAAGGTCTAGCAGAATTCTGAGGCCTCCGTCTTGGATTACCCATAAGGGTGATAGACAGATGAACATGCACTTAAAGAGAGAAGAAAAAAGATTTGAGGTTCTCCAGCTGCAATTCTTTCTAGTTTGTTATCTGTTTATACATTTTTTTGGATGTGCTTGGTCTTCATTGCTGCACATGGGCTTTCTCTAGTTGCGGTGATCAGAAAGGTTACTCTCCAGTGGCAGTGTGCAGGCTTCTCATTGTGATGGCTTCTCTCGTCACCAAGCATAGACTCTAAGGCACATGGACTTCAGTATTGTGGCACAGGGGCTTATTGCCCCCCTGCATGTGGGATCTTCTGGGACCAGGGATGGAACTTGTGCCCCCTGCATTAGCAGGTAGATTCTTAACCACTTGACCACTAGGGAAGACCGCCGGTTGCCGTTCTTGTAGGCTAATGTTCCTCAGAAACTTCCATCCTTTATTTAAACCAGAATTGCAGGCAATGCTTGGACAAGAGCTTCATCCATGACTGTAGGAACATCTTCTGTCCTAGGGCTTATCACAATGAACTGTTTTTTACCCTACTGATAAACATGCAGAGGTCAATAGGAAGTTGCTGAGGTACTTAGAACAGGTCAGGGGATTGTAAAACCCAGTGGCCCAGCCATTCATGGTCACAGGTCATTTCTCCTCCTGAGGAAGGGACTTGTTCCTGGGGATTCTGTCAGGCTGTGGATTTCTCTTTTCACAGTCATTAACTGAACAGCAGCGAGTTTGCAGATTGACATGGGTGCAAATACCATTGACCCTGAGTGTAGTGCTTAGAAAAATACAATACTCTCCTTTAAAGGGCCACAAGCATCTTGTCTAAACTACTCTAATTAGAAACAAGGAGAAAATCCTTTGAATCTAAGGTGATGGAAATGGAATAATTTACTGAATTAACTGAGATTCTTATGGGAAAAATTAGTTAATGGTTCAGATCAACCCTGCAAATACTTTTTTAATGCTTCTCAAAAAAATTTGTTTTATTTTAATTTATTCTTTAAGATCCAAACATCTTTATGAAATAGCTGCCTTCTTCCTCTGTTTCAGATACCATGTCATAAAAAGAACTAATGCTGCAATATGAAGGAAAAAAACTGATTTTCTTATGGTTCTGGCCTTTATCATCTATTACTTCTTTTTTAAAAAAGCCTCTTAAATTCTCTGTAACTTGATTTCCTCATTTCTAAACTGAATAATATAGTCATGAAATAATATGTTTGTGACTTCCTTGTGAAGATTTTAAGGTTTTTTAAACGTTAAAATCATTATATATGTATAAAATTTGATATTATATACATGAGAAAAACATAATATCAGACTGTAAGTGATATAAGAAAGTGAAAGAGTTAGTTGCTCAGTCATGTCTGACTTTTTTCAACCCCATGAACTGTACACCACGAGGTTCTTCTGATCTTGGAATTCTCCAGGCAAAAATATTGGAGCAGATAGCCATAAGATAAAGTAGCCCATCTTCTTTTTTGAATAAGTATACCAGAACTTACACATCCAAATGTGTGCCACCTTTTTCAAAGTGGACTCCCTGAAAGGCACACTAATTTAATAGGGAGATACTAAAAACATGTTTGATGTTTTTCTTGGAACTGCTTATCAGAAGCCAATTTATAAGCAACAAGAACATCATTCCTAATTAGTTTGTCATTAAATCTTGTTTAGCATCAAAACCAGCAGTCCTAGTTTGACCCCATATCACATTCATCAGTCAGGTCTGTTTGGCTCATGCTGCTGCTGCTGCTAAGTCACTTCAGTCGTGTCCGATTCTGTGTGACCCCATAGATGGCAGCCCACCAGGCTCCCCCATCCCTGGGATTCTCCAGGCAAGAATACTGGAGTGGGTTGCCATTTCCTTCTCTAACGCATGAAAGAGAAAAGTGAAAGTGAAGTCGCTCAGTCTGTCCGACTGTTAGCGACCCCATGGACTGCAGCCCACCAGGCTACTCTGTCCATTGGATTTTCCAGGCAAGAGTACTGGGGTGGGGTGCTCATGGCACTTAAAAAATCAGTCACACTCAAAGAAAAGAAAAAAAAGAAAACAAATAACAGGCAAGGATTTTCAAAGTGAGTGTTACAGACTCTTGTATCAATTCCAGAATAATTGTTTCAGAAATTCTTTGTTAATAAGGCAGTATTATTGGAATAATTTTGAAGTTCCAAGATAATTACTTACATAGGAACAGCACTATTTGCATGACTACGTTCTGACTGTTTTTCAAAAATCAGTTCCAATACTTAGTAGCTCTGCTTCAAACATCACAAGGTCCCTCAAGGACCCTGATATCCCTTTAGGGCTGTCTGGGAGTAGAGGATTAACTGATGAGAAGTCCATACCTGATGCCACTGTGAAGCTGTGATTTTTCTAAAATTCACCTTACACAATAATATATTTTGAAATCTTAATTTTATTCATGAAATTCTACTTAATAATTAAATCTCTATTTTTAAATGTCAGACTTTGTTGGCTAAGATAAAATGAAGTGATAGCAAATATCAGATCAGATGCAAGGATCCAATACAGTAATTATAGCTTATTGACATTGTTGTACAGCAGAAACCAACACAACATTATCAATAACTCTCCTCCAATTTAAAAATTTAAAAAATATTTTAAGAAACAGTCCTGAATTATTAAAGCAACAGTTGCCTCAGATCATTTTCTTGTTTGAATTAGTCAATACTTAGTGAAAGTGAAAGTGAAGTTGCTCAGACGTGTCCAACTCTTTGCGACCCGTGGACTGTAGCCCACTTAGAGTAGACTAAAAGCAAGTACTAATTCTTTGTCCATCGTGAAATGCAGTGGAAGTAATGCTATCTAATTTCAGTGACTGAACCTTAAGATACCTGCATCTTTCATTCATGCTTGAAATATTTCCTTTGCCACCATACTGTTAGGATCTCAAGCCCCGTGAAGCAGGTATATGGAGGAAAATTGAGATACCCTGACTGACAATCCCAGCGAGCTCCTAGTCAAAGCTGGCATAGACTGGAAGACCTGTAAGTAAGCCCAGATAATCATAGCCTCAGCTAACACCACGTATAGTATAATCTAACACCACCACTGCCTATGTTCCTGGAGTGAATTATTTAACCCATGGTGCTTCAATTTCCTCACTTTTTATGCTTCAACAATCATAACATCTTCCTAATTGGCTTATTGATAAAAGGGAAATAAAATATCTAAAGCGTCTTTGTAACAGAATAGGTTTCATCAAACCAATAAATAAATTTGTCATTGCCATATTGTTTTTTAATATAAATTTATTTATTTTAATTGGAGGTTAATTACTTTAAAATATTGTATTGGTTTTGTCATACATCAACATGAATCTGCCCACAGGTATACATGTGTTCCCCATCCCCGTACCATCCCTCTGGGTCCTTGCCAGCCATCTAATGTAAGCTAGAGAGCATACTCAAATCTGACATCACATTTAGAATCTCTCTCTATTTCTCATTCTTTAACTTTATCTCTAGGAAATGTCAAGAACATAGGTTAAAGGGACTTTTCTTGATGTGGACATTGATAACAACTCAATAGGGGTTTGTAACAGATTTTTTTTCAGTCGAACATTTCTGATTGTCGTTCTCATCATCACCATCATCTTTTGCTTATTTTTCATGACCTCTATGAGTTTTGATGAAAATTATCCAAGTCAGATTACATTTACCATTTGCAACTACAGCTTCTCTCCTCTGTTGGACTAGTACCTTAGAACCTGAGGTCATGTCCTATCCCAGAATGCGATTCCACAGTAAAAAGGAACTACCATAGATACATGCAGTAAATTGGATGGATCTCAAGGACGTTATCCTGACTGATAAAGGCCAGTCTCAAAAGTCACTGCTGTAGGATTCCATTCATCTTACATTCTTAAAATGACAAAACTATAGAAATGGATGACAGACTAGTGGGTACCAAGAATTAGGGATGGTGAAGGGAAAAGGGTAGGTTGTGGCTGTAAAGGAAGAGCAGAAGGAAGATCTTTGTGGTGTTGGAATAGTTCTACATCTTAATTGGGGTGTTGGCTACACAAATATACATATGTAATTAAGATGATATGAGGACTTCCCTAGTAGTTCAGTGGCTGAGACTCCACACTCCCAATGCAGGGAGCCCAGATTCCATCCCTGGTCATGGAACTAGATCCCACATACTACATCTAAGAGTTTGCAGGCCTCAACTGAAAGATCAGTGTGCTGCAACTCAGAGCCGGTGCAGCCAAATAAATAAATAAAAATTTTAAAAATTATATGAAACTATATATCTACTCTATATGAAACTAACATCTGTCTCTTGGTTGTGATATTGTACTATGGTTACATAACATTTAAATACCAAGGGAAACTGGTTAAAGGGTAGGCAGAACCCCTCTGTACAATTTTTATAGCTTCCTATAAGTTTATAGAAATTTTTAAATTAAAAATCAAAAAAAGGAAAATGCTAAACATTAGTGAGAACAAAGATCAATTAAAAGTTTCACTTTGCAAATGTTAACTAGTAAACTAAACCTATAACTACCTACACCCTAGCAATCCTAGTCTTGGTTAAATACTGAAGAGAAGTGAATGCTTATGTCCATCCACTAAAAGATATATATACATGAGTGTTCAGAGTAGGTTTCTTCATAAAAGTCATAAACTGGAAGCAATCCATCACTGAGAATAAATAAATGTGGTGGATTTACCCTGTGGAATATGGCATGGCAAATTTTAAAAGTCAAACCGTTCATGGATGAAACAACTTGGATAAATGTCACAAACCTGGTATTGAGAGAAGAAAGTCAAATACAAAAGAATATATTCTGTATGTAGAGAAATCAGAAAATAGTTACTTCTGGGATGATAGCATTAACCAGCAAGGGGCATTAGGAACTCCCCTGTATTTAATCTCTGTAATGTTTACACAAGTTTATGCATATACACAAACTCATTTAAACATACACTTCAATTTGCCTCATTCTATGTGTTTTATGCCTCAGTTTAAAAAAAAAAAAGTGGGGAGAAATGCAGAATGCTGAACTTACTGGTATATCATGATACACCAAACAAGACAGATCTCCTGAACCAGGTAAGCATCAAGATTGCCTCCTCTTGCCCTGTTAGTTATGTGTGTGGCAATGATGATAAAAAGTAAGCGAAACAAAAAAGCAAAAAATGAAGATCTTCTAATGTTGAGGCTAGTAAATTCCTGTGAAATTTGCATGGTAATCCTGAACCAGAGTTCTTACCAGAGTCCACAGAATGGCAGACATTCTATAGGTCGCAAAAACACCTCATGTGATACACATGGGGGCCTCTGTGTCCCCTTCAATTACCCCAAACCCTGGCACTGGGTGAATGACCTGGCAACAGTAATGTAATGTGGATATGCCAGATTAAAATCTTCAGGGAAGAAGCAAATCGAAGTAGCATAATTCTCATTACTTCAAAGTTGTGCTAATTCCACAAAAATAGCCTGCATTTAATTTAAAACATTAAAATGAGATTTCTTCAAAAAGCAAAATGTTTGACACTTCTCCGCTCAAGAGACCTCAGGATAAACAATAGGACAAGCTGAGGTTTGAACTTCTTAACTTTTACATTATGTTTTAATTATGCTGCTATTTTTATTTGTGGTTCTTAATATGCTTCTGTAGCCATCAGAGAACACTAGGGAATCCCCTTTGCATTTAACATAACACGAATAAATTCCCTTACTCAATAACCCAGAACTGCAGGGCCTTGGGTCGTGAGCTGAGGATTACCAGATGTTTGCAGGGGGAATCATTTTTTATTGGTTTCATTAAAACTGTTTTATTGCCTGGTTGAAAAAAGCAACAGGATTATGGCATCATGGAGAAAATAGATCATAAACTTGCATAAAGATTATCTGCTCCTTGCTTGTATAACCACAGCAGCTGAGGGTAAAAATCTGGTTTTGCTTCACATAACCCAAAAAGCATATCTATGACTCCAGCCCTTTCAGATTCCTCTAGGGGTCCCTAGAGAGTATCTTTCCTGGAATTATGAAGTGGTTCTTTGGGTTTCCATGCATAGTTACCATTTTTTCCTTTCAGGTGGATTCCCAAAGGCCTCTGGCTGAAACCAGTGAGATCCACGAAGCTCACACAGGAGCACGAACTGTACATGCTCCCTTACCTCTTTATTATTCCATTTGCATATCAGTCTACTTAATATGGTTCACTTGCACTCTTTTTATCTTTTTAAAAACTATCTTTATTTATTTGTTTATTTTTGGTTATGCTGGGTCTTTGTTGTTGCATGAGCTTTTCTCTAGTTGCAGTGAGCAGGGGCTACTCTGCAGCTGCAGTGCACGCGCTCCTCATTGTGGTGGCTCTCTTGTTGTGGAAGGGCACAAGAACACTAGAGAGAAGTGTGGCTTCTCTCTAGGGCATGTAGGCTTCATTAGTTGCAGCACAAGGGCTCAGTAGTTGTGCCTCCCAGGAACTAGAGCACAGGCTTAATAGTTAACAACTTAATAGTTGTGCCACATGAGCTTACTTGCTCTGAGGCATGTGGGATCTTCCTGGATCTCAGATCAAATCTGTGTCTCCTGCATTGGCAGGCAGATTATTTACCACTGAGTCACCAGGGAAATCCCATACACTCTTTTTAGCTTTATGCCACTTTACATAGGATCTGAAGTGATAAGACTTGCCACTTTAAAAACATTAGACCTTTAGGGCAATGAATATACTCTGATACTATTGATATAAAGATGTATGCATGTCGTTAAACTTTGTCCAAATTCATAGAATGTACAACACCAGAAGTGAAATAGAGTTAAATTATGGACTTTGGTTGATTATGATGTGTCAGTGTAGATTGGGCAATCATAACACATGTACCACTATCGTGGAGGATGTTGATAATGGTGTAGGCCTTATTTGTGTGGGTTCAGGGAGTAATGGGGAAATATCCATACCTTCCTCTCAGTTTTGTTGTGACCTTCAACTGCTTTAAAAAGTCTATTCTTAATAAAATGTATATCAAAGAATTTCATTAATATAATAGATGGGCTTTCTTGTTATTACTTAATTTTTACTGTCACTTTTAGAAAAGCTCCTCTTCCAAGAGCTTAAATTAGCCTAGTTGACAATATGGTCCCCACATAATCCATAAAATCGACTTCCTCTCCTGGTCCACTATGTTTGAACCAGATTGGTGTGTATCAACTCTACTTCCCTTATTTTGAATTCTTCATAAGAGGCTTCTGGGTGCCATGTGGAAAAAAAAAAAAAAAAAAAAAAGTAAAACAATCCTTGTGCAGACTCATCACCATGACCTCCTTCCAGCACAGTTCTACACTCATCTGGTTCATAGACACTGGCCCAATCTCATCAAAGCAAAGGGAAGCTGCCNAAAAAAAAAAAAAAAAAAAAAACAAGTAAAACAATCCTTGTGCAGACTCATCACCATGACCTCCTTCCAGCACAGTTCTACACTCATCTGGTTCATAGACACTGGCCCAATCTCATCAAAGCAAAGGGAAGCTGCCAATTTCTTATCTACCAGCCTGGGACACAAGTCATGTAGCAACCATGAAGGAAATCTGCTTTGGACTATGTGATTCATTGTTTCACTATTTTACCCCAAAGCTCCAATTTTAAAAGATGACAAAACTGGTCCCAATTTCATAAAATATATTCTCTCAGCCCTGGTGGCTCAGAATCTGGCAATGCAAGAGATGCGGGTTCAGTCCCTGGGTTGTGAAGATCCCTTGGAGAAG
The DNA here is from genome assembly GCA_006410675.1 of Oreotragus oreotragus. Classification (NCBI taxonomy): domain Eukaryota; kingdom Metazoa; phylum Chordata; class Mammalia; order Artiodactyla; family Bovidae; genus Oreotragus; species Oreotragus oreotragus. The sequence goes on from SJYX01022463.1 coordinate 35,588, forward strand.
GAAATGGTCATCCATTCCAATATTCTTGCCTGGAAAATACTATAGACAGAGGAGCCTGGAGGACTATAGTCTGTGGGCTTGCAAAGAATCAGACACAACTTAGCGATTAAATAGTTCTCTCAATCCCTCCATTTTATGGCTTTCTATTGTTATGTCTTGTAGAAATGGTCATCTTCATTTTAATTATTTAGTGCTTTCTCCTTACATTTCCCCCAACTTCCACCCACAAGGACCAGTTAAATGTTTTCCTGATTGGGCCCTGATGTCTGAGAGCTCACTCAATAATGGGGAGAAGACTAAAGTTAGAATAATTCTCCCTGAAAGACAGAAAGGGAGTACGACTGGTAACTTAGAAATCACACTTCATTATAAAGACCTCTGAGGCATTTCTCTATCCCACTGTATGTGCCCAAACTTGAAAAACAAAAGTTACTAATTTGTTCTTCCCACAGCCAAAGAGCCTGAAAACTTACTTTCTACATGCCTAATGATTTTTTTTTTTTTCTCACTCAAGTGTGCACTGAAAAAGCCCCTGATGCTGGGAAAGATTAGGGGCAGGAGGAGAAGGGGTGACAAAGGATGAGATGGTTGGATGGCATCACTGATTTAATAGAGATGAGTCTGAGCCAACTCTGGGAGATAGTGAAGGACAGGGAATCTTGGTGTACTACATTCCATGGGGTCAAAAAGAGTCAGACCTAAAAACAAAAAAAATAAAATAAACAAAAAAAGGAAAAAAAAAAAAAAAAGAGACCTGATTGAGAGACTGAATGACAAGTGTGTATATATGATCAGAAATTAGTAAATACCATTTTCATTTTGCAATTAAGTCCGAGGCTAACTTGCTTTCAATAAAGGTTCATTTAATTTTCTCTTTTGGAAAGTAGCATTGGCATGGAGCATCCTTTCATGATTATACTGGTCCATTCTCTCTAGTGCACAGAAATATACCTTCAGGCTGCCAGACCAGCAGCAACAAGAATGGCACAAATGTTAGTGGGTTTGTGATCAGGTATCCACTGAAATTTCAGGTATGTGCTGTCTCCTCCAGGCTTTTCTGTGTTCCCAGAAAGTAAAATCCATCAATTCTTCTTCCCTGAGATAAATGTTTATGATTTGTTCACACTTTCCAGAATACTAATGCTATTTAGGATGCAGACAGGCTTTCCAAAACTTCTTCAGAGATTTTCCTTAGAACTGGAAAAAAGCTCGAGGTTCAGTTCAGTTTAGTCGCTCAGTAGTGTCCAACTTTTTGTGATCCCATGAACCACAGCACACCAGGCTTCCTTGTCCATCACCAACTCCCACAGTCTACACAAACCCATGTCTATTAAGTCAGTGATGCCATCCAACTATCTTGTCCTGTCATCCCCTTCTCCTCCTGCCCTCAATCTTTCCCAGCATCAGGGTCTTTTCCAATGAGTCAGCTCTTTGCATCAGGTGGCCAAACTATTGGAGTTTCAGCTTTAACATTAGTCCTTCCAATGAACACCCAGGACTGATCTCCTTTAGGATGGACTGGTTGGATCTCCTTGCAGTCCAAGGGACTCTCAAGAGTCTTCTCCAACACCACAGTTCAAAAGCATCAATTCTTTGGTGCTCACTTTTCTTTATAGTCCAACTCTCACATCCATACATGACTACTGGAAAAACCATAGCCTTGATTAGACGGACCTTTGTTGATAAAGTAATGTCTCTGTTTTTTAATATGATGTCTAGGTTGGTCATAACTTTCCTTCGAAGGAATGGGAGTAAGAGTACATCATAATAGTAGAATGCTAAGTGTACCACTCTGTCTTTGCAACCTATTTCACAATGGTGACCTCACCATAACCCTGTGGATACAGTAACTCACCAACCTTATCCTCAGTCTCACAAAGGATAAAACTAGCTGAAATTATGTGAAAAAATTACAACCAACCAAGACAAGTTGATAAGCAGGGCTCCTCACATTGTGCTCCAGGTTTGTTTTATAGGCTGTTCTCACAATACGTGCTACTGCTTTCTACTCCTTAAAGTGGGAGCTGAAAGATGGGAGGTTTAATCCTGTAAGGAACACTTCTTGTAAGACATGACAAAAGTCACATGAACTTAAAAAATATAGGACTGCATGTCAGATGTACTGGCCTTTCATGGCTTTGCTGCCTGTAGCCTGGGTGGTCTCAAGCTGGTCATTCATACTCCCTGAGTCTGAAATGTGGTTTGGATGACTTTAAGCTTTCATACTGTTCACGGGGTTCTCAAGGCAAGAATACAGAAGTGGCATGCCATTCCCTTCTTCACTGGACCACATTCTGTCAGACCTCTCCACCACGATGCATCTGACTTCGGTGGCCCCACATGGCATGGCTTAGTTTCATTGAGTTAGACAAGGCTATGGTCTGTGAGATCAGATTGGCTAGTTGTCTGTGACTGTGGTTTCAGTCTGTCTGCCCTCTGATGCCCCTTTTCAGTGCCTACCATCTTACTTGGGTTTCTCTTACCTTGGACGTAGGGTATCTCTTCATGGCTGTTCCAGCAAAGCCCAGCCGCTGCTCCTTACCTTGGACATGGGGTAGCTCCTCTCAGCCACCACCTCTGACCTTGGACGTGGAGTAGCTCCTCTCGGCTGCAGAAGCACAGCAGATGTGATGGAGCAGAATAATCACGATGGTGTGACCACTCACCTAGAGCCAGACATTTTGGAATGTGAAGTCAAGTGGGCCTTAGAAAGCATCACTATGAACAAAGCTAGTGGAGGTGATGGAATTCCAGTTGAGCTATTTCAAATCCTGAAAGATGATACTGTGAAAGTGCTGCACTCAATATGTCAGCAAATTTGGAAAACTCAGCAGTGGCCACAGGAATGGAAAAGGTCAGTTTTCATTCCAATCCCAAAGAAAGGCAATGCCAAAGAATGCTCAAACTACCGCACAATTGCACTCATCTCACACACTAGCAAAGTAATGTTCAAAATTCTCCAAGCCAGGCTTCAGCAATATGTGAACCGTGAACTTTCAGATGTTCAAGCTGATTTTAGAAAAGGCAGAGGAACCAGAGATCAAATTGCCAAAATCCGCTGGATCATGGAAAAAGCAAGAGAATTCCAGAATAACATCTATGTCTGCTGTATTGACTATGCCAAAGCCTTTGACTGTGTGGATCACAATCAGCTGTGGAAAATTCTGAAAGAGATGGGAATACCACACCACCTGACCTGCCTCTTGAGAAATCTGTATGCAGGTCAGGAAGCAACAGTTAGAACTGCACATGGAACAACAGACTGGTTCCAAGTAGGAAAAGGAGTACGTCAAGGCTGTATATTGTCACCCTGCTTATTTAACTTCTATGCAGAGTACATCATGAGAAACGCTGGTCTGGAAGAAACACAAGCTGGAATCAAGATTGCTGGGAGAAATATCAATAACCTCAGATATGCTGATGACACCACCCTTATGGCAGAAAGTGAGGAGGAGCTAAAAAGCCTCTTGATGAAAGTGAAGGANACATGGAACAACAGACTGGTTCCAAGTAGGAAAAGGAGTACGTCAAGGCTGTATATTGTCACCCTGCTTATTTAACTTATATGCAGAGTACATCATGAGAAACACTGGGCTGGAAGAAGCACAAGCTGGAATCAAGATTGCCTCCCATATTCCCAAAATATAAAACAATTCCATATTTAAGATATGCAGCATTGATTGATTAGAATTTGGAAACAGGACTGCTTTTAGATCATTTATTCACACAAACATTGGGTTCTAAGAAATCTGTATGCTTCTAAAGGCAAGAAAGGAGGGCTGGGGTTTTTTTTTTACACCCATGGCTGATTCATGTCAATGTATGGCAAAACCAATACAGTATTGTAAAGCAAAATAAAGTAAAAATAAAAATTACAAAAAAACCACACATTTTTAATATTAATTTCTGCTGCTGCTACTGCTGCTGCTGCCAAGTCGCTTCAGTCGTGTCTGACTCTGTGCGACCCCATAGACGGCCTCCTACCAGGCTCCTCTGTCCCTGGGATTCTCCAGGCAAGAACACTAGAGTGGATTGCCATTTCCTTCTCCAATGCATGAAAGTGAAAAGTCAAAGTGAAGTCACTCAGTCATGTCCGACTCTTAGTGACCTCATGGACTGCAGCCTACCAGCCTCCTCCATCCATGGGATTTTCCAGGCAAGAGTACTGGAGTGGGGTGTCATTGCCTTCTCTGTATTAATTTCTATTGGAGTATAATTGTTTTGGGGCTTCCCAGGTGGCACTAGTGGTAAAGAATCCACCCACAGTACAGGAGCCACAGGAGACTTGGGTTTGATCCTTGAGTGGAGGAGATCCCATGGAGGAGGGCATGGCAACCCACTCCAGTATTCTTGCCTGGAGAATCCCATGGACAGAGGAGCCTGGTGGGCTACAGTCCATAGGGTTGCAAAGAGTCAGACATGACTGAAGCAACTTAGCAGGCATGCCAGCATAAATGCTTTACAATGTTTGTATTAGTTTCTACTGTACAACAGAGTGAATCAGCCATATGTATACATATTTCCCCTCTTTTGGGGTATTTCCTTCCCATTTAGGTCACCACAGAGCACTGAATAGTTTCCTGTGCTATACATTTGGTTCTCATTAGCTTTTTACATTATACATAGTATCAATAATATGTATATATATATATATATATATATATATATATCAGTCTTGATTTCATTACAGCATCTGCATTTCTTTCAAAACTTGGACCTTGCCCTGCGATTGATGAGATATCTCTTCTCTTTAGTTATGCTATTCTCCACAGACTTTTTATTCTGGTTTTCATTCCAAAGCTTGGTCCCTATTGTCTAAGATGAAAAAGTCCATGATCTGAAGCATACATCAGTGCTGGGTGTGACCAACATTTGTAGACTCTGACAATGGTTTCTTCCAATCAAATAAAAGCCAGAGAAAGGGAATATAGTATTGCAGTAGGATGTGAGAACTATACTTAAATCAAGGCTTACAAGAGCTTTTCTAAGCAAGTCCAAATTGAACAGTAAATTTCATGAGTGGCCAACAAATAAGTAATAAAGGAGACACAGAGATTCCATATGTAACCCAATATCCCAAGTTGAGAAGATGGTCTCTGAGAGCCTGAGATATTAGTCTTATAAACACTGATTTTCAGTTTTTATCAAGAACTGGATCACTGTGTAGTTTGCAGACCTAAACGAACCTAAGAATACCTCTATTGCTTTTTTCTTCACATCCAACAAAATGTTAATACCATTTCAGCATTTTTAAACTTTTGGACTAAAGCATAACAGTGATTTTTTTTTTAATTTTTACTTTATTTTACTTTACAGTACTGTATTGGTTTTGGCATACATTTTCATGAATCCACCATGGGTGTGTTTCTTGAGCAATTGGCCCACTTAGGGTGTGGATAAAAGGGAAAACCCACTTCAAATTACTGATTAGCCATCTATATTTCTATCTCTTTAAAGAAAAATCTCATATTAGGAAATTATCCAGTCAAAGTAATTTTTACTTCACTATTAACATTTTTTTTTAGAGCTTCCATTTTACTTACTGTAAAGTAAAATAAAGTAAAATGATTATTTGTTTAAATGCTACTTTGTCAACTTCTTAAATTGTCCTATNCTTTTAAGAAAAATCTCATATTAGGAAATTATCCAGTCAAAGTAATTTTTACTTCACTATTAACATTTTTTTTTAGAGCTTCCATTTTACTTACTGTAAAGTAAAATAAAGTAAAATGATTATTTGTTTAAATGCTACTTTGTCAACTTCTTAAATTGTCCTATAATACAAAAATGGTGGGAAATTAACATTTCATGACACACTATATATTCAGTTCCAATATGAAAGTAACTTCTACTCTTATTTAATAAATCTTGAATAAGATTTCCTTAGGACAGAGCCAGCTGTCAAATTCTGACTGGATTCACATTTCATATGAAAGGACTTCTGTTAAATAATATTGCTCAGAAGTCTTCACTGTATTAGCAATAGTCTGCATTTTAATAGAAATTTCAGAAAATTTGGTCTCAGCTCTACTGAATGGGCATTATAATGTTTCAAAAAGTAATAGTTTATTTAACAAAAATGCGATCTTAGGTGGGGAGGCAAGAGTTGGTAATTCACATATCAATTTAAAATATCAGCCTTACTATAAATGTGTCTTATGAAAAATATCATTCATCTCAGCCTTCCCTTTCTCACATCATCAGCCTATTTGTCCATAACACAAACCCATCAGAAACACCAATGACCCATCCTCTTTGTTTCTTTTCTGTAACTTCGGCTTTACAGAGACTAGAAAGTAGAAATTTTTCTAAATATTTCGTCTATATATATCCATTTTACTTTTCAACCAACCATGTGGAGCTTAATAGCTTTTTCAAATTTATTTTGTTATTATTAGGGGGTTCCTAGGTAAAAATGTGACCATTAATGTGAAAACAATAGTGAAAATTATGTTGATTAAAAGATACATTATAAATGCACGAAGAACGAGACCCACTGGATTAGCTAATTATTGTTGAAGCAAATGTGGAAAACTCAGCAGTGGCCACAGGACTGGAAAAGGTCAGTTTTCATTCCAATCCCAAAGAAAGGCAATGCCAAAGAATGCTCAAACTACTGCACAATTGCACTC
>SJYX01022463.1:56509-67109 GCA_006410675.1 Oreotragus oreotragus
CTCAGCTTTCTTCACAGTCCAACTTTCACATCCATACATGACCACAGGAAAAACCATAGCCTTGACTAGGCGGACCTTAGTCGGCAAAGTAATGTCTCTGCTTTTGAATATACTATCCAGGTTGGTCATAACTTTTCTTCCAAGGAGTAAGCGTCTTTTAATTTCATGGCTGCAGTCAGCATCTGCAGTGATTTTGGAGCCCCCCAAAATAAAGTCTGACACTGTTTCCACTGTTTCCCCATTTATTTCCCATGAAGTGATGGGGCCGGATGCCATGATCTTCGTTTTCTGAATGTTGAGCTTTAAGCCAACTTTTTCGCTCTCCTCCTTCACTTTCATCAAGAGGCTTTTTAGCTCCTCCTCACTTTCTGCCATAAGGGTGGTGTCATCAGCATATCTGAGGTTATTGATATTTCTCCCAGCAATCTTGATTCCAGCTTGTGTTTTCCAGCGTTTCTCATGATGTACTGTGCATATAAGTTAAATAAGCAGGAAGACAATATACAGTCTTGACGTACTCCTTTTCCTATTTGGAACCAGTCTGTTGTTCCATCTCCAGTCCTAACTGTTGCTTCCTGACCTGCAAACAGATTTCTCAAGAGGCAGGTTAGGTGGTCTGGTATTCCTATCTCTTTCAGAATTCTCCACAGTTGATTGTGATCCACACAGTCAAAGGCTTTGGCATACTCAATAAAGCAGAAATAGATGTTTTTCTGGAACTCTCTTGCTTTTTCCGTGATCCAGTGGATGTTGGCAATTTGATCTCTGGTTCCTCTGCCTGTTCTAAAACAAGCTTAAACATCAGGGAGTTCACGGTTCACATACTGCTGAAGTCTGGCTTGGAGAATTTTGAGCATTACTTTACTAGCGTGTGAGATGAGTGCAATTGTGCGGTAGTTTGAGCATTCTTTGGCATTGCCTTTCTTTGGAATTGGAATGAAAACTGATTAAAATTAATGCCTAGGAAAACATATGTTTTATCTAAACAGCCTCTGGGTTGGTCTTTGTTCAAACTCCATGACATTCTCTGTGTGATTTTCTTGTCTTAAGCTTGATGTCACCTGCTTCGATTCCAGATTTATTTCTATGTAATGCCCTTCTCCCCATCCTTCATAATGCATCTAGTATTTTCTGTGATAACTTCTCTGATCACCATATATGTTTTACTCTCCTATGAGCTAGTCTGACACACCATAATATTTTAACATTATGTTCCCAGTGAATAATAATTGAATAATTGATTTCTTCTCCTCATCAGTATACAGGAAGTATACATAAAATAGTTTACAACTGCACGTATCTGAGCATCTCACCTGACAAATGAGATAGCTGGGCCCAGGAATCCAAAATCACTTGAATTGAATTGGAGTCTTGACCAAAGTTGGTTTCCTGTGACCTGGCTCAGCTCCTATCCATTCCTTCAAAAAAGAATCATGAATACTTTCTACCGAATATTTTCAGAGATGAAATTATTGAAGATTCTGGCATGAGTAATTGCTAGTCTTGGCTTCATGTTGTGGATTGACCCTCCAAACTTAAATACTGTGGAGAACTATATTCAGTATCATAGTCAGAGGGTCAAATTTTGTTTGGGTTAATTAGGCTTAATATTTTAGAATTATAGAGATTCTTAAGGAGGTTTACATTAAGTAAACCCAAGAGTCAGGTCAAATTTTATTAAGTTTATGTAAATTATGACCTTTACTAGAACTCTAACTTTTCCTCAAAATAGTAATGAAAAATGTGAAAAAGTAGGATTTAGCAACCTTTTAAAAGGAAGCATGGCTTCGTTAATGAAGTTAACGAAGATCTTTTGTGTAAATACATTTCTTGGTATAAGAATTAAGTAGAAATAATAAACCAGATATAAAAATGGGGTTGTAGAAGCATTAGAGATGTAAAGGAAACTGTAGAAAAGCATATATCATACCACACCCTCCAAATAGGAGGGCTCTATTGTTACCAAAGGCAACAATTGGAAAAGAGATTTAATACTTAGTTTGAATGACCTCATATTGGCTTAAAAATCAATAACTGGAGACTAACCACTGCCCTTCTGGCAGAAAGTGGAGAAGAACTAAAGAGCCTCTTGATGAAAGTGACAGAGGAGAGTAAAAAGTTGGCTTAAAACTCAACATTCAGAAAAGTAAGATCATGGCATCCGGTCCCATCATTTCATGGCAAATAGATGGGAAAACAGTGGAAACAGTGACAGACTTCATTTTTGGGGGCCCCAAAAGCACTGCAGATGGCAACTGCAGCCACGAATTAAAAGAAATTTGCTCCTTGGAAGAAAAGTTATGTCCAACCTAGACATCATATTAAAAAGCAAAGACACTACTTTGCTGACAAAGGTCCGCCTAGTCAAGGCTATGGTTTTTCCCATGGTCATGTATGGATGTGAGAGTTGGACTGTGAAGAAAGCTGAGTGCTGAAGAATGGTTGTTTTTAAACTGTGGTGTTGGAGAAGACTCTTAAGAGTTCCTTGGACTGCAAGGAGATCCAACCAGTCCATCCTAAAGGAAAATCAGTCCTAAATATTCATTGGAAGGACTGATGCTGAAGCTGAAGCTCCAACACTTTGGCCACTTGATGTGAAGAACTGATTCATTTGAAAAGCCCCTGATGCTGGGAAAGATTGAGAGCAGGAGGAGAAGAGGATGACAGAGGATGAGATGGCTGGATGGCATCACCGACTCGAAGGACATGAGTTTGTGTGAACTCCGGGAGCTGGCGATGGACGGGGAGGCCTGGCGTGCTGTAGTCCATGGGGGTCGCAAAGAGTCCGACACAACTGAGTGACTGAACTGAACTGAACCACTGCTCTCTCTACTACACTTTGAAATCTTTAGAATAATATCTGGCTGTTAATCTTTTGGGTACCCATAATGTGCTTGAGGGTGTGCTCAGTTCTTTGCAACCCATGGACTGTAGCCAGGCTCCTCTGTCCATGGGATTCTCCAGGCAAGAATACTGGAGTGGGTTGCTGTTTCCTCCTCCAAGGGATCTTCCTGACTCGTGTATCGAACCCATGTCTCCTGTGTCTCGTGCATTGGCAGCTGGATTCTTTACCACTGAGCCACCTGGGAAGCCCAAGTATCCATAATATCTGACTCTGAAGGAATAACTTAACGAGTGAATCAATTAAGAATGAATGAGCAATAATATAAAAATGTTACGGAATTTTTCTTACTATAGGATCACTGTAGTTTTGAGCCAGTTTCTATTTTCATCCTCTTAACCTGAAGTGAACTTTTAAGTAGCGTGTTAAAAGTAAATGGGCCAAAAAACATCCTGCTGTGATTTATGTCAAAGAGCATTCTTCCTATGTCTTCATCTATGAGTTTTATAGTGTCCAGCCTTACATTTATGTCTTTTAATCCATTTGAGTTTACTTTTGTGTATGGTGTTAGAGAATGTTCTAATATCATCCTTTTGCATGTGGCTCTCCAGTTTTCCTAGTACAAGTTATTGAAGAGAGTGAAGTAAGTCAGAAAGAGGAAAATATCAAATATTAATACATATATGTGGAAACCGGCAAGATGGTACAGATGAACCTATTTGCTGGGCAGGAATAGAGATGCAAGCATAGAGAACAGATGTGCACACGTGGGGCTGGGGTGTGGGATGAATTGGAAGACTGGCATTGACATGTGTACACTGCCATGTGTAAAACAGTGGGAACCTACTGTATACTCTACAAGAAGTTCAGCTCCATGCTCTGTGGTGACCTAGATGGATAGGATAGGAGGGGGAAGGAGAGAAGTCCAAGAGGGAGGGGATAGATGTATATATACAGCTGATTCACTTCATTATACAACACAAACTAACAATACATAAATCAACTATACTCCAATTTTTTTTTTTAAGTAAATGCTAGGTGTGACTTCTCTCAACTTCATATATAAGCTCTATATGTTACATACAATTGTATTTTGTGGGGATACCTGATGCAGGCTTCCCGAGTGGCTCAGTGTTAAAGAATCTACCCGTGATGCAAGAAACGTGGGTTTGATCCCTGGGAAGATCCCCTGGAGAAGGCAATAGCAACCCACTCCAGTATTCTTGCCTTGGAAATCTCACGGACCGAGGAACCTGGCAGGCTATCAGCCCATGGGGTTGCAAAAGAGTCCAACATGACTTAGTGACTAAAAACGACAAATACATGATTACTAGAGACACTTAACAAATGAGAAATTTCTTTGTTCGTTATATGTATTCAGTTATTTGTGCACGTTGAAAGAGAGTCAAAGAAGATAATAGTCTTACCTGTACTATTTTAGATTTTTAAGGAGAAGTTATATTCCTTAAGTAATTAAAATTCACGCAAAGAAATTTAAAATGAGAGTCACTAGTAGAAAGAAAAATTTATAATAAAACTAACAAAATTCGGGTGTGAAAGAGAAGTGGGCAGGTTTGAGGTAAACTTCTCGGTGGTTTTCTGAAAGTGAAAGTTACTCACTTTCAGACTCTGTGAGAAAGTGACTCTTTGTGACCCCATGGGCTATATAGTCCATGGAATTCTCCAGGCAAGAATACTGGAGAGGGTAGCTTTTCCCTTCTCCCAGGGGATCTTCCCAACCCAGGGATTGAACCTAGGTCTTCCGCATCGCAGGCAGATTTTTTACTAGGTGATGCACAAAAGAAGCCCAAGAATTCTGGAGTGGGTAGCCTATCCCTTCTCCAGCGGATCTTCCCAACCCAGGAATCCAACCAGGGTCTCCTGCACAGCAGGAGGATTCTTTACCAGCTGAGCTGTCAGAACCCTGGTTGTTTCCTAGAGGAGAGCAAACTGATCTGGTCTAACAATGAGAAAACAAGAAACAGAGGGATAAGCCTGTTATTTAGAACTGTTGTGGGACTAGCAATGTTACCCTTGAGAATAAGACTGGGGTGAGATGGGAGAATTTCAGTTATACTTCCATTGTCATTTGAATATCCCCCTTTGTCACCAATATGTTATCAATGGTGAAACTATTAATAGTTTTTACACAATTTTAATTGCAGGCATGTCTCTGAAGATAGCCAAAAGGTCTTACATTACAGGTTTTGACTAATCCACTGACAAATCTTTGAATAGCATGCAAAGTCATCCAGGTTTGGACAAACCTCAGGAAGTTGGCCTTTGGCTCCCCCTTATTTCCACTTCTAAACAGACAACATGAAACATAAAGGAAGTATCACTAGACGCCATACTAGCACAGCTCTTCCTGAAACATATTTTCATTATCATTTTCTTAAGTAATTTTTAAATGGCTGATTCTTCATGCAGAATCTTATTAAAGCCAAACACAATGGAGCAAAATAATATAACACATTTCAGACCCCTTCCATTAATTCCACCTGCCAAGATCCTTGTTCTTGGAGCCACTTGTTATCCTATGATTTTTTAATCAACTGCTGTATCCAAAACTAGGCTCTTTGGAGGTTTGAGGGTATATAGACACTGAACCATATAATACATATAATCCTAAGTACATAAATTCATTAATCCATTTTCTTCAACTTCCAGCTAACCATACTCTGACAATGTAATGTGGATGCAAACAATCCCTCTAAGGAATGAGAATGCCAGCTTTGAGGTCATGCAATCCTAAACAGGGATTTAGCCTCTAAAAGAGGGTCTTTCTGCTGCCAGTGTATTGCTCTGCCATCATCACTCTACCCTCTTCAGCAAGTCTTTTTTAAAGAACCAGTGACCCATTGATAGGTGCACTCATGGTGTGTGCAGCCCTGTTGCTTAACACTGTGAAATTCTGTCTGCCAGACGGTGCCACAGGGAAACGTCGTCACTGGCAGGTGGCTGGTTTGCCTTGATGTTGCAATACCTATTTCTGGCGAAGATGCTTTGCTCTCCTTATTTTGTTACTCCCTCTCCCTGACAAAAAGCTGTCTTCCCAAGAGGCTTCCTCCCATGTCATGGAGCAGAGTTCATTTCTGTCAGGCCTCAGGTTGATAGCCATCACAAGAGTAATGTCCAAACATAAGAAGTCGTGATAATTAAACTTTTTTTTTTCTTTGCACAGAATAACTAATTGTAAAAATTGGCAGTCAGCCTGCCATTTGAAAGTGAAGAAAACATCTTGTTTCAACATCTGAGCAGGGATTTTTTTTTGTAATCTGTAAACAATTGGACCATATGTAGTGTGATGGGAAACATGAAGGCTGTGATAGAACATCATTGAAGGAACCTTGTGTTTAATCACTGTTCTTTGATTCACTGAAATAGAAATTAGCTTTTTAAGTTCTGGGTTTTATCATGATTTTAAAGAGACAGTTCTTTTTCTTAAAATAGCAGACAACACCCAACAATTTACTAAGTCATCACTGTGATAGCGGCAAAGAATTCCAATTTTTAAAAATGTAAGTATGTTTTTAAGACACCTAAACAGGTAACAGATGTAGCCATGGGCTTTTATAGCCTTTGTTTTGGTCTGCAATTCACAATATGGTGTAACTCTTAGTGGATTTTTTTTTTCTAAATAAATCCTGTTATTTAAAGCTAAAAGGATCATCTCTGATTATTTTTTTTTTTAATGAAGCAATATCCTTTCCTAATTTTTGCTGTATTTTCCAGTTTAGGATGTATAGCATCCACAACTAAACCATGATATTAAAAAAATAACTGTTAGCTTTCAAGTGGTAACTGTTTAAATCCTTATATTTTTTGAAAGATCCGAACATACCGTGATTACATTTCTTTATATTCAGCTGATGGTACCTAAAGAAAAATAAATGATCAAGAGAATTTTGAAATCATAACTATAGCAGCATTCTATAACACTGTATAAAATAGACATGTTTGGAACAAGAAGAATGCTAGGTTCTCTAATTTGCCACTAGCTAGATTTCAGTTTTTATATGAATAACTATATCTTTCTGTGCCTTTGTGCCTCTTTTCCCAAAAATGAAAATAGATAGCTAGATCAGACCAGTGATTTACAAAGGCAGAAGGGATAAGGAAAATCAGAGTCACATGAAGAACTTTTGTAAAGCACTGTTGGAACAGAAAATGTCTTTTTTTGCTTCCTCTTACCTTACCTGTCCCCTCAGTCTCTACGGGTGGGTTGCCTTGTGAATTCTGAGAAATATTGACACAGGATGTCCCTCAATAAAGGCATATTAATATAACTGAACATTTAAAAGCATTTCATTGTTGGAGGTGCTGTTATCTCATGTTTTTCAACCTAGGCTCAAATGTTTTTTCTTGATAAAGTTTTGACTATTTTGATTTTGTCATTTTGATTATCCTATTGTGTCATTTTCCCACAGTCAATTTAAATAGGAAGAACATGGATACTGAGGCTTTGTCATCACATCTCTATGCCTCAACTGGCTTCCAACTTCAGTTTTCTGGAAAGCTGCACCCATAGGTCTCAACCAGCAAGTTGACAAAGGAGTGTTCCATTTCTCTCCTGTAAAAGTTGTACTTACCTTGTTTTCACGAAACCAACCTCCGTTTCCAAGGAAACAAGAACAAAAAGGCAGTTGGCAGCTAGCATCTGGGACTTAGAAGAACTCTCACATGTCAATTTCAACTGCTGGCTGCCGGCTCAAACCTAAAAATATGGAATATTAAAATCACCTTCATATTTCTAACATACAAAAGAATATCAAGTCAATTTTTCTTAACTTTTAAATAATTGAATCTAATAGCCAACCATATAAAATCTTCACATAATATAACTAATTAAATGTCTTTTAATTGCTAGAAATAGCTCACTACAACTCAAGTTTTATTTTAAAACAGTAGTTAAAACCATAGGTACATATATATAGCAGGAATAGTTTTTTCAATTTTACACCATTTGTTTTGAAATTTCCTCTTTTGCATAAATTATGTTGTTGCTTTCTTATAACTTTCTATATTCCTAATTTCTTTCTTTCATCTTTAGAACTCTGTCTATTGTTTGTTTATGCCATACATCTTTGTAGTCTAGAGTGTTTTAGCAATGAGGCATCTTAAAGATGTGATTTCATAATCTTAGGCATGTATATATCCACATTAGCACAATCTGCTCCTTCTGAGTATCATCTGCTTGCGAGCATGGCTTTGTTCCTGAGAGTTGATCACTTTTCACCATTCTGCAATCTCCAGGTCTTCTTGCTTCATGGCTCCTGATTCATTTGAGTTGTTAGATTCCTGCTGAAAGACAAACCTAGCTGGAATGGAAGATTTTCATAGGGAAGCAGTGAGAGATGAGATTTCTTTTTTTCATGGAAGGCAGAAACTTGTGAAAATACTTTGGGTATTTAGACATTCATAGAAGTGATTAATTGCCAGGAAAATAGAGTTTCAAATTGATACCTACATTCCATATTGGGTTTTATTATTTTATCTTTTTCTACTATTTGGTTAATATCATCCAGTTAAAAATGAAAGTCTTTTAGAATTCTCTCTTTTGATTGTTTTGTTAGTTTATAGTATAACAGGTTCTTTGAACTCTGGATTGCTTTTGGATGAATGTTAGTAGGTAAAAATTTGTGGAAAATTGTACCCAGCTATTTTTCAGATCGGCAATGTGGATTCATTATTTTATTTTTACCAGTAACCTATTTGTAATGAGCTGTAGGATAATTTTGTATAACTTCAGAGATTGTCTCTATGTTAGAAATTTACAAGCAAATATAGTTTCTTTCCTTTAAAATAGAAATAAAGAAGATATCAAGGTAACAAAATTAGGAAGGAATCTTACTAAATTTCTAATTTCTATATCCTAAAATATGTATATTTAAAATTATTTTTTTCTTGGTCCAACATCCTAGAAATTATACTTATGATTTGCAAATTCAGATAATGTTTGATATTTTTACTTTTTTGTGGGGGATGGGGAACACATGGAATTCTCATATTCAAGGTCTTTCACTACCATTAGAAATCCAGCATTTCATGAGAGAAATAATCATACTTGCTTTCAGACAATAGTAAAGGCTATGGAGCAACTGTTTATAGAGAATAAATGTTTTGAATGATAAACACCAATATAATATACTAACACATATATATGGAATTTAGAAAGATGGTAATGAGGACCCTGTATGCAAGACAGCAAAAGAGATACAGATGTGTAGAGCGGACTTATGGACTCTGAGGGAGAAGGAGAGGGAGAGGGAGAGGGAGGGATGATTTGGGAGAATAGCATTGAAATATGTATACTATCATGTAAGAAATGAATTGCCAGTCTATGTTCAATGCAGGATGCAGGATGCTTGGGGCTGGTGTATGGGGATGATCTGGAGGGAAGATGTGGGGTGGGAGGTGGGAGGGGGGTTCATGTTTGGGAGTTCGTGTAAAAAAATAAATAAAACTTGCTTTCAGACAATAGTAAAGGCTATGGAGCAACTGTTTATAGAGAATAAATGTTTTGAATGATAAAATTAATCTCCTAATTTTGAAAAATCTCCAAAGTAGGAAATATTACAACCTTTATAATTTGTTCAAATCAAGCAATAAGACTAATCTCAAATATTATTGCCTTTTAGACTATTTTGGCTGGAGCTATAATTCACATACCATACAATAAACTGTTAGGAAGTATACATATCCATAGTCTTCATACACACACAAGGTTGCAAACCCATCACCACTTATTCCAGAATATTTTTGTCGCCCTAAAAGGAAATTGTGCACCTGTTGTTAGCTGCTGTTCAGTCCCTCCCTCTCTTCTCTGATAGTAAAAAACCTACTTTCTGTCTCTATGAAATTGCCTATTCTGCATATTTCATATAACAGAATCATGTAATATGGAACTTTTTGTGTTTGATTTCTTTCATTAAACATAGTATTTTCAAAGTTTATCCAAGTTGTGGAAAATATCAGTGTTTCATTCCTTTTAATGTTTCATTGTATGAATATGATTAACCAGTATATTTGTTCATCAGTTGATGGAAATATATGTTGTTCACATTTTTTGACTATTATGAATCTTGCTGCTATAAACACTCATGTACAATTTTGTGTGGATATGTTTTCAATTCTCTTGGGTATTTACATAAGAAGGTAATTGTTGAATCAAATGATGATTCCAAAATATTAGCTTAATTATGCAAATAATTTCATTATAATGTTGGAAATGGAACTACCCCCCAAATAAAACAGAACCATATGCAATTTTACCCACCTGTGGTTGTTTTTAAGACCATATCAACAACAACAAAAAGCAAGCAAATACTTCAGTTCAGTTCAGTTCAGTCGCTCAGTCGTGTCCGACTCTTTGTGACCCCATGAATCGCAGCACGCCAGGCCTCCCTGTCCATCACCAACTCCCGGAGTTCACTCAGACTCGCATCCATCGAGTCCGTGATGCCATCCAGCCATCTCATCCTCTGTTGTCCGCTTATCCTCCTGCCCCCAATCCCTCCCAGCATCAGAGTCTTTTCCAATGAGTCAACTCTTCACATGAGGTGGCCAAAGTTCTGGAGTTTCAGCTTCAGCATCATTCCTTCCAAAGAAATCCCAGGGCTGATCTCCTTCAGAATGGACTGGTTGGATCTCCTTGCAGTCCAAGGGACTCTCAAGAGTCTTCTCCAACACCACAGTTCACAAGCGTCAATTCTTCGGTGCTCAGCTTCCTTCACAGTCCACCTCTCACATCCATAC
>SJYX01022463.1:129442-146590 GCA_006410675.1 Oreotragus oreotragus
CAGGTCTCCTGCATTGCAGACAGACGCTTTACCCTCTGAGCCATCAGGGAAGTCATCTTGCTATACACAATGCCAATAGCCCTTCTAAGGAAAACCGCCCTACTCAAAGCCCTTGTTGGAGAGCCAGGCCAAGACAGCCATGTGTCTTCACTCTTTCTCCAAGTCACAGTTGTTCAGGCCAAAGGTGGTATGAGTTGATCCAGCCAGTTGGGCAGTTTGTGGAAGAGAGGTGAAAAATGGCTTCTCACAAATGTGCAAAGTATGTGTCTACGAAGAAGCTATAACTAGAACAAATAAGACTATGAACTAGAGAAAATCGAGACTGGTGGGGAGTGGGGAAGAAAAGGCACATTAACAGTGTGATCACAGCTAGACAACAGCATGCGGGATGAAGCATCAGTGTGACAATATCCATGTACTCCTGTGATGAGGTCCAGCAAGAGGACCTGACCCCAGACCCAGCTATGGTGATTTTCTGGTTCGTCTGTATTTCTTGTCCTTCCCATGGGAACTCTGTCCCTTTTTGAACAATATCTGCGTCTGCCTCTTGAAGAAACCAGTAAGTCTTCTTTCCATACATCCAAAAGAATCTCATTAAAACGCCTATACAAATAGCAATGCTACCAAGAACATTAGCTTTGAAGACTCTTCTCATTCTTCCTTTCCTCTCTCTCACACCAGGTATTCACTTTATTTTCTATTAACCTCCTCCTCCTTTTCTTTATTTCTATTATTTATCTATCAACTTCCTCCTCTCAAACATCCACTGTGTTCAGTGACAAGATAGGAGACATTATTCCCCTTGGAATTATTAACGGAGACTGTTTTGCTGCTAAGCAAGCTGACACATATCCACTTTCCTTCCTGTATACTTTTCCCTCTTGATCTTTTTCATCTGAACTATCCATTCTTGTTCCCAGTCAACCTGATTTTCTTTTTCAAGCAAACCTTCAAGTTAACTGAGAATAAGACTAATTAATGAGCCTGCTTGATTTTCAATCTTTAGTGTCTTCTAAGGAGGTATAACTGGCATTGATATATGAAGAGGCAAATATATTAACCACCTTTATGTGCTGTTGAATCCTGTTATATTAATTACTACTCTGCCTTATGTTTTATTCATTTATGAAAATTTTTTGCATTAGCACATGTTTTCCCAAGAAAATTATAAATAATGAAAGACAGAAATGCCTTATTATACCAAATAAAACCGATTGCTCCATTAACTTGTTTTTCTCCAAAACTTGGTAGTTAACAGTGATACTTAAAATACTCCAGCTCTTTTCAAAGTCATACAAATATGCACTAAAAACATTCAAAATGTTGTTGCAACATTATAAGAATTGCAAATTTGATTTGTTATTCTGAAAGCTAACTAATAGACTTCTAAGAAACATTTTTAGAATTTGTGGTTCTGAGATGAGGAAATATTTTGCAGAGAATATCATTTGGAAAGCAGGTGTGTGGGGCAGGGACGTGCCCCCATAAACTGTAAAGTGCTATAGAAATGTAAGAGATCAAGCTATATCTCTTTTTCTGGAGACATGGCTGCAAAAGCACAACAATGAAGAGCGTGTGGGAGCCTAAATATTCAAGAATTCAGAACAAGATAATTTCCTGAGTATACTTTTTGGAGAAAGAGAATGAGTAGCATTCTCAAAATCCTATAATTTTCATGCCTTGTTACATTTAAACTGGTAACATACAATCTGTGCTTCTTCATAAGTTCTGATTGACAGCTTAATGGAACAGTCTGGTTCTCTGCCTTTCTGGATGATAAGTGTAAATAGTGTGGTTATCAGAAGGTAATACCCTACCATTAGCGGGTCTCCCCATAGTCTTTCACATCAATGAAAGTAATCTCGATATATTTACTTGCATGAATGCTTGCCAGGAAACTCAATCAAAGTGTTGGGAAATGCATGTGTCTAGAATGGAGACTTCATTGAAGGAACACCTGGTCACTGCAATGTTCCATATTAAGTATCACAGGCGTTTAACAGGGGCTTCCCCACGTTGGAAGTGTCTTCCCTAGGTAGTTTCTGGTCTGCACTATTTTACTCCTAACATCTGTTTTTATCAACTGACCTCACCCCAGATTTCTCAGGGTTAGTTTTCCATTGGCTTGGAAAACAACGTGACTTCCTATTGCTGACAAAAGGAGGTGAAAGAAAGTGAAAATCACTCTTGACTTTTTGCAACCCCATGGACTATAGAGTCAATGGAATTCTCCAGGCCAGAATACTGGAGTGGGTAGCCTTTCCCTTCTCCAGAGGATCTCCCCTGCCCTGGGATCAAACCCAGGTCTCCCACGTTGCAGGTCAATTCTTTACCATCTGAGCCACAAGGGAAGCCCCAAAGGAGGTGTGAAGTGAAGTCACTCAGTCGTGTCCGACTCTTTGCGACCCCATAGACTGTAGCCTACCAGGCTCCTCTGTCCATGGGATTTTTCAGGCAAGAGTACTGGAGTGGATTGCCATTTCCTTCTCCAGGGGATCTTCCCAACCCAGGNTATTAAATGAGTTGATTTTACCATAATGAAAAGCAATACAACAAAAAAATACCTATTTTCCTAACAGAGTGCTAAAACGTTTCAGAATGCCTGAAATACAACACGAGCTCAGGAAATGGCTACTGAATAAATTAATCTCAAGTAAAGCTTTTTAAAATAAATATCTGACTAGTACTATTTCAACAGCCACTATAATAATGAATGGTGGAAGAGCAAAATGACACTTTCTTGTACTATCATTATGAACTTTTAAGCAACAGTTCTAGAAAACTTAAAAGGAAAACAAGCAAACAAATGAAATTTGTTTAAAGCTAAATTAAAGCTAAATTAGTTTAAAGCTAATGGAAAAATCCTAGAGTCAAAGCTCTAAACATCAATGATATGTTCAAACAGATAAATGCACTTCAAAGAGTTATAAACATTTTTAAATCTTAAAATGTAAGCAGATCCAAATAATAATGCAGACACTGATGTAAAGAGGAACTCTTTCTACTTAAGCTGTAAGTTTACTTCATAGGAAAATTCACATACAAAAGGAGCATATAATATGCACATATAATGACTATTATTAATCACTAGTACCTAGTTGAGCTTGATTTGCATCTGCCATCTGAACCAGTGCGTTTTCTTTCTTATTAAACATTATCTTCACTCGATGTACATCACCATATACTCCTAATTAAAAAGACAAAACAGTTTTTTAGTGTTGACTGTGTAGTGTTCAATTAATTTTACCAATATATTTAAAGAAAGCTTCTTTTCTCATGCTATATGCTTTCCCTGAGGAATTTCATACATATGCTCCCAGATTTGTATCTATATTCTATATTTATTAATCCCTTCACGTGGATGTCCCATAAATACTTCAAATTTAACATATTCCAAATCGACTCATCTCCCCTTTCTGTTCCCTCCTGTGTTCACTAACTCTCTTGATAAACAGCATCATGCATGTATTTGCTCTGGTCAGACACCTGGGAGTCATCTTTTGACCTACTCCTTTCCTTAAGTTCTTACATCCTATCAACTACCAGTACTCATTGATTCTATGGCCTAAACACCTCTCACATTTGTCCACTTCCCCATCCTCCCTACCATCGAAGCAATTATCACTATTTCACAACTGGACAATCACAACAACCTCACAAACTGATCTCATTACATCCAATTTTTCTATACTAGTGTTCCCCGAAGTGGGTCCCACATCCCAAAAAGCAGGCAAAACGATTCACTGGGGTGTGGGATGATAATGAAAGTGAAAGTTGCTTAGTTGTGTCCGACTCTTTGTAACCCTATAGACCATGCAGTCCATGGAATTCTCCAGGCCAGAATACTGGAGTGGGTAGCCTATCTATTCTCCAGTGGATCTTCCCAAACCAGGAATCAAACCAGGGTCTCCTGTATTGTAGGTGGATTCTTTATCGACTGAACTATCAGGGAAGCCCGAGAGGATAATAAATTGTTATCTATCCTGATTTGTTTATATAAACCAATATGAAAAACTACATTTTACTAATTTTCATCATATAGAAGAAATTATAGGTGGAAACTTTCTACAATGTGAAGGACATTTCCTCATTTTTTTCCATTTAGTGTGCTAAAATATATTGCAGTTCATATGGAACAGGGTATCACCAATATAATTTCATAAAAATAAGATCCTTAAACAGTAGCACCATTACCGTACTGTGTAACAGGACAAGAGAATGACTAGGACAATCTTCAGGGCACACAAAGGAGAACTGGTTCTCTTATGGGCAAGCCCCTAAGAGCAACTAAACTGAGAGATAAACAGTAGCTAAAAAATGTAAGTGTCCCAAATTTGCTGTCCTTTTCAGAAATGACAAGTGGCTGAAATATTGTTGTTCACTCGCTCAGCAGTGTCCAACTCTTTGCACCACATGGACTGCAGCACACCAGGCTTCCCTGTCCCTCCTGGGCAAAATAAATAGCCTTTAAAAAATAACATACAATTTGTATTTCAAGCTGAGGGTGATTTTTTTCTAAATTAGTGAGAAAGTAACTATTTTTGGAAAGAAATGTGCTCTGGTTACTAAAGAGACATATGAAAATTTAGTATGAACACATGATTTTGTTACTGATAATCACATAAATGTATTATGAATTAAAACTATTATAGAAACTGCACCTGAGTATGAAGTATCTCTGTGGGGTGACAGAGATGTTCTCAAATTGAACTCTGGTGATGGCTGCACAACTCTGTACTTTGACTAAAAATCGCTGAGTTGTATACCTAAGTTAGTGAATTGTATGGCTGTAAATTATATCTGAAAGACACTGTTAAAAAAAACCTATTATCCACTCAAAAAATTTGAAACAATTTCTCTTCTCATTCTATTAAAAATTTTTCCAAATGAAGATTATTAGTGAGTTTTAGCCCTATTATTCTAATATAATAGATTTCAAAATCAACTAATTTAACAAAAGGAAACATGGAACTATTTCTAAGTAAAATACATCAAAATTTAGTGGATTAGACTAAAAAACTAATATCTTAATTAGTACAACATTCATATCACATTTTTATATTTTTCCATTAAAATGGTTTCTTGTCCATGTCACGTGACTTGCGGGAGCTCAGTAACCCAATCAGAGACTGGACCTAGAATCTAGCAGTGAAGCACTGAGTCCTAACCACTGGACTGCCAGGGAACTTCCTTGTGTATCCTTACGAGGTATCTTTTTCGGTTACTACAACCATCAAGTACAAAAATAAAGTGAATTTAGAACCAGATTTTGGAATACTGATTCAAAGTGAAAAAGGGTTTTGAAAATAATGAAGCATATTAAATCTTATTTCTCACTAAATGTTAACAAGATTTTTATTTGAAAAATCTTTAAAATATTAAACATTGCTTACTTCACGGTTCTTTTATTTCTGTTTTAATAGAAAACTATACATAAAGAGTACAGTAAAAGATTGATGAAATTTATGATTAATTAATCATATATAGATTAGGAGTATATGTTAAATATATTTTTAACTGAGAGAGGTACACTATTAAAAAGTCTAGGGATTATTTTTAAAATCTGAATCTCATTATGGATTCCCATTGTTCTTAGGTTAAAAACCAAGCTCCTTAATGTAGTTTACAAAGCTCTTAATGGCCTTGTCCCCTATTCGTCTGTCCAGCTTCAATAAGTCTCTCCCTTATACTCTCCACTCAGTTTCCTTCATTTCCATGTTTCAAGAGCTCTGTCTCTCACTGCTAGTATCTGTGAATGGACATTCGCCCTCCCTTTCTGCCTGGCTGATGTAACACTTCCTCATTTCTCACAAATTAGCTTAACTATCATTTCTCTGTACATCATCTTTGATTCCCTCAGCAAGGTTAGGTCTTCCAGCTCAATGTTCTTATTACAATCTCTATTTCCCTTTTTATAAAACTTTGTTGTATCTATAATCACTTAACAAATGTTCCCTGTTATTCTATCCTCAAACACACTAACTGGCACACAGCAGTAGTATTACTGAATGATGCAATGGGCTCAATTCACATCATAGCTAAAAACAAAACAAAACAAAAAAAACAGCAAAGCAAAAGAAATTACTTACCAAATAGTATAAAAAGTCCATGTGGTGTGATAAGCTGTTTGAAAAGGAAAACACAAAATATAAGGGTCTCATTAACTAAAATTTAAAAGTTTACTTGTAAAAACGAGAGTTGATTGTGTTTAAAGTGTTGCTTTTTTACATGCTTCTTTATATATACTACTGATGAACTTTAATAGAAATTCTTAAACATTTCCATTTGAATTCAACTCAAAGTCAGAAGCTACAATATTTCCCCCGAAAGACTTTATGTTTTACATATGATACTTTCCAACTCACATCAGGATTAAGATTGGTGACAAGCAGAACGGAATTTCCTGGCATACCACCAGCCCCAGGAATGGCCATCCTTCCAGTGACAGCGGAGGAGGTGATTGCAAGGGGACCGAGCGCTCCAGGACCTAGTCCAGCTGGGACTGACAGACCTTTATGAAACAGCAGAAGCATTTTGTATTCTAGTTATCTGGAGAATTATAACACTTGATGCAACTTAAGAAAACAAATGAACGCAAAAGCAAAAATAGAGAAGAAAATGTTTCAAAGCTACCATAAGGATAACAAAGGTCAATCCAGACTCTGGAGGCAGAGTTCCTCATTTGTTGACATTATCATCCTTAATACTCTATTATTTATATACTTTGCAGACCAATCAAATTCATCAGTCTTAAAGCCATGAGTTTTTTTAAAAAAGGGCCTATAACTACCAGTACTCCTTCTATTTCTTGAAATAGATATATTCCAATGCATTTCTCTAAAACAGATGAATTTTCATATTGACTTCTAACATTAAATCATGTATATATGTGTGTGTTTACATATATACATTCTAAAAGCCCTTCAGCAGAAGTCCCGTATATGCAAGCTAGGTAGTAATGCATGTTCTAAAATGGGACTGTGGTAATAATGGCTGTACATCTCTGTAAATTTATTAAAAATCACTGAGTTGTACATCTAAAACAGGCAAATTGTATACATATATTCTGTATGGAGACAAAAACATTTTGTAACCTTGTAAAACATTATTACCATCAACAACAAATTTATGGAATTCAGTATTCTTTTGGGGCAAGAATTTTGAGAGCTCTCTATTCCCCTAGACACTGCAGAAGCTACTGAAAGCCCTATAATACTGGAATACTGACACTACACACAATACATAAAACACTACACTTCCTCACAAGGTCCAACTATTTGTATTCTCAGCTTAAAAACTATATAAGATAAAACGCCAAGTTGACGTAAAATGAGGCAATTCTTTAATGTATTGATTCTTTAAGTTCAAAATTCCTTAAAATAGAGCCTGGCCACTTTATCACAAATCATGTGTGTGCATATACCCCCCCACCCCATTACACCTAGAAAGCCTTATCAACTCAGGAGCCCTCTTTATGCACTTCTTTCTCTTTCTTAACATCTACTACAGTGTTTTATAGATACAGCTTGTCAAAAAAATATCTAAAATAAAGGGAACCATATATCACTACCTCCAAATGTGTAACTCTTGGGAGCTTCAAATACATAAACACAATGTATAATGCCTTCATTTTAATGAGATAGATAAGATCATTCACTGATTAAACATATGTTAACATGTCTTAAAACCACCAAAAATCCTAAAACTTAAATAAATCTCAACCTTTTAAATCACTTTCTTTTTTAGTTAACTTCATCCTCTCTTCTGAAGAGAAGAGTTACAATTCCCAGACTTAGAAAGGGAGGATACTAAGATCATTGTCAGAAAGTAGCTATGCTGCAGTTTAAAATAGTTATATTCACAGATCAGCTGGAAGCTATAAAGGTAATATGTAGACTAGACTTAACACTGCATCACTCCTCCAATCACCAACCTCAAGTATTTTCTTTAAGCACAAAACCATAAAGTATTTTTTCTTATTATCAAATTCATTTTGTTTATTATTTGGAAGAGTCAGAGTCATTATCAAAGTATTAACTTATTGTTCTCTCTTAATTATCTTCATTAGTTAAAGAAAAAACTGTGTATACATGTATTTTTTTTTCTGAAATAGAACAGCATGCATATCCTCTATAGTAATCTTCCAAACTCATTAATTTTTTANGAGTCATTATCAAAGTATTAACTTATTGTTCTCTCTTAATTATCTTCATTAGTTAAAGAAAAAAATGTGTATACATGTATTTTTTTTTCTGAAATAGAACAGCATGCATATCCTCTATAGTAATCTTCCAAACTCATTAATTTTTTTAAAAAAGTACTTACAGATAAAATGGTCAATGTTTATTAATTCAAATGTTTGCTCTCTGCATAATAAGTACTGAATGCCATTAAAGGCAGTAAGGACACAAAGATAAGTAAGACAGAAGTCTGTTTAACATGTAATTGAGCTGCTACCAGCAAGCAGCTCATCTATTTTATATAATAACAAAAGAGACAAACCTAACGTTATTTAATATAGTCAACCTATAGTTATCTGTGCCAATGGCAAGTATAAATGATGCAGAACAGATAATAGAATTTTAGTGTTAAGAATGAAACCAGAGAGAATTATTTATAAACACAAGGAAGCTATACAATCGTCTATTGTCCATGAGCCACTTCCATGACTGATACACGTAATGCTTTTTTGGTAAATCCTTCAAACATGGTCATATCTTTCATTTTGATAAGTTCTAAAATATATAAATCATCATTAAGAAATCATTTCAGCTTCAACTTTAGAAGAGTCACCTGTAGCTTGAGGAAATCCAATAGCGGGGGCAAATCCAGCAGCCCCTGCGTATGGTGAGGAAATGATTCCTGGTGCACCTAATGGGGAAGAGAAGCTAAAATAAATATACCACCTTCTATAAAGACGGTTATCAACACAATAAAATGGTCATATGAGGGTATATTGTTGACAAAGAGATTCTATCACGGAGTGAAGATCTGTCTAACAGATGATCCTTGTTGTGTTGTATAAGAGCCTCTGCCACTTCCCTTTCAACTGGTTCAAGGTTCAAGACTACAGCTAGAATGTTATTAATATTTCATTCTGAGTTATTAGTTTGCTATTTAGTTTTAGTTTAACTGGTTTTGTTATTTAGGTTGATATTCCTGCCCTTACTTAAGAGCACTGTTTCTATGTAAACACCATCAAATATTCACTGACCTATACCATACCGCTGGGGTACTGTGTTGATAAAAAGAAATACGAAATAAAATCCTTGCCTTTGAGAGGCTTTACAAACTAAAATGAATTATAGAAGATTCACATGCTGAGGATCTAGAGGTTTAAATACAAATATACTGAAAGTGGTCTAAGACGAAGGGATTGCCAAGGATTTCTGGGACCGTTTGAAGGCTTCTCAGGAAGTAAAACTTGAGCTGGACATTAAGTGAAAAGCAGTGCTCCAAAACCACTGCAGATGGTGACTGCAGCCATGAAATTAAAAGACGCTTACTCCTTGGAAGGAGAGTTATGACCAACCTAGATAGCATATTGAAAAGCAGAGATATTACTTGACCAACCAAGGTCTGTCTAGTCAAGGCTATGGTTTTTCNGATGGACAGGGAGGCCTGGCGTGCTGCGATTCATGGGGTCGCAAAGAGTCGGAATGACTGAGCGATTGAACTGAACTGAGTGCTTAGTGTGTACCAGATGCCAAACAAAGGCTGATATTCCTTCTCCATTTAGAAGCCTCGTGACTGTACACCATCAACAAATACAGGAGTTAGCTCTAAACGGTGGAATCATTATTATTAAGAAAACAATTTGAATTAGGACAAATTAAGGTCAAGGTGATACTAAGACATTCAAGTGGCAATGCCATAAGTGGAAATGAGGGGGTAAACTTGGAATTTCTTTTACAAGATACAGATTTGTAAATCATCTCTATAGAAATACATGTAAAAGCCATATGAAGAAGAACTCCACTAAAAAGGGCACAAGACAAGAAACGAAGAAAGCTGAAAAGAGAGCCTGGGAGTATCAGCACACTTAGCGGAAGAGGGGCATTCTAAGGAAAAGAGACAGAGAGAACAGCCTCAGGAAACAAAACAATGAATCACAGTCCCTCAGGATCCAGAGACGGAATTTCAGAGAGAGGGGTTCAATAAAAGTCAGGGAGAGTGAGAAACATAAATGGGAAAGTGATAGTTTTAGAGTAATAGTGAGAAGCTAGATTGTACGAGTCAAAGGGAGGGATTTTTTTTTTTTTTAATGATAGGGTGATATGCATATTTATAGCAAGTATGTAGGCTGAATTTTCCAGAGGAGTTAAAAGATCACATAAGTTTAGTCTCTTCATTAAAGAGAATTTTTTAACAGAATTTGTTAAATATGTCCTATGATTTATTGAAATAATTCAAGAAAACATATTCATAAAGAGACTTCAGGGACAGAGCTAGCAGAGAGAACTGACGATAACTGAAGACACAAAAAATGAGAACTGACAGAGTGATGAAATAAGAGAAATATCACTGAAAGCACATTAGGAGGCAAGCACCCCTCTGGCGCTAAGGAAGCACTGAATAATGCATACAAGAATCTCTGCCCTTGCTAAACTTATATTCAAGTAGGCTGAAGCTCATAGGTAAAATGACTCATTTTCATAACAAATAACTATTTTAAGGCATGGAGGGAGACTTACCAGAGACACTTCAATATGGATATGAGTTATTATGAAAATTTACACTGGGAAGTTAAACGAAAGAAGAAATATGATTGCCAAGTATTCACTTGACCCTTCCATCTAACTCTGGCTAGTTATGTGACTTGCAGTGTCTCCTGCAGAACATACATCTGTATGCAACACCACTACCTTCAATCACATGACAGGAACACACAGACAGTCATGACATACACTGTTATACAGAAGCGTTAAGAAGCACTATGGGTTTACACCAGATCTCTGATTTCTTTCGCCCTCTGCCACGAGAATGCCATGTCTCAAATGGAGTGACACCTTCAGCCTGGACCCTTGATCAAAAAGACATGTGAAGGAAGTTTGCAAAAGTTGATTCACAGTTGTTTAGGTGTCAGTTATGTGAGAGGAATAAACGTTAATTACTGTAAATCACAGATTTGTCAGAAAGGCAAGGGAGGTACTTTTAAAATAAAACAAGTCTAATACAAGTGGTTATGGGGGGTGGTGGTATGAGGCAGAAGATATGCAGTAGGTTTGAGAGAAATGAGGAACATTTTTGATATTAACTCTCACTGAGGGGTGGGAGGTGGGAGGGGGGTTCATGTTTGGGAGTTCATGTACACCCGTGGTGGATTCATGTCAATGTATGCCAAAACCAATACAGTACTGTAAAGTAAAATAAAGTAAAAATAAAAATTAAAGCAATTGAAAAAAAAATAAAAAAATAAAGTTGAGAGGGAAAAAAAAAAACCTCTCACTGAACATTAAACAGCAATAAATGAAAGAACTGGCAAACTGTTCCAGGGCCAAATTTTAAGTAACTGTGTCCAAGTACAAGAACATTTGTTAATATTTGACAAAAGAAACATCTGTAAAGTTTCCATAAATCTACATTCCTCAAGTAAGCAGGAACAAACATTTTAGCAAATTAACCTGTTAGACACTGGTTTACACAAACTTTAAAGGAAAAGGTTTAAGATTTGAATAGCTATATCACAGGTATTTTACATTTGGAAAATGTATTACCAATAGTAATTAAGGTAATACAAATAGATAACATTTTTATCTATGAAATCAGTTTATCAGTGTTTCAGTGTTTCTCAGTGCTATTATTTATAGTAGCAAACCCTAAAGAAACAAGCTTAATGTCTAAATTGGAAGATTATTATATAAATTATGAGTCACTAAACAAAATACAAAGACATTTGAAACATTACAAACAATATATATTACGGAAAAAAGGTCCAATTATTGTTTTTTAAAAATGTGGATATAGTAGCAGACTAAATAGTAAGGACCAACTTTGTGGCAGATATGTCCAATGAACAGTAAAAAGATCTTAAAAAAAAAAAGAAAAAACTAACGGCTAACAAGATGATTAAGAGTAACCTGGCTAAAAACCTAACTATCAAACAGCTTTGGTTTTATCATCCTCATGCTTAATGGACAAGATGCAAATCCCAAGGTTAGCCCAAGAGGAAGGAAGTCAACAGGAGACCTCCATGACATTAATGCAACAGAATAAACCTAAAATAACCCATCCCATTACCTACTCCTCCTGCCTTCAGAAGACTACAAAGAAAGCTGACTTTGTGTCTAACAGAGACAAAAAAAAGTTCCTGAAAAGGTCTAGCCAAAAGTAAGCTCTCATGCAAATTTGCAGCCTACATTCATATTTCTTAGGAATTCAAGGGAAAATTAACAAAATTATGGATTTAGATTGAAATGGTCCCAGACACACAGATCCTTTGATATTGCAAACAAGAAAATTCCTTCTGGAGAAACATACCATCTTGAGACTAAGACGTCTCACAAGTTATTCCCCAAGTAAGTGAATAACTCAAAAAGAACAAGGTAGAAAAATAAGTATCTAATTGCAGAAAAATAACTGCAAAGACTTCACACATTGGAATTATCAGATGAGGATTCTAAATAGTATGTTTGGAAAAATAAAAGCTATGCTGAAAAGTATCTACAAGGCAGATGATACTTAAAAAAAGAATAAAATTTCTAGAAATAAAAAGCACAATTACTGAAATTTAAAATTATCAGACAAGTTTAACAACATATTAGACAAAGGTGAAGAGACCATTAATCAAATGAAAGGCCCTAAGGAATTATTCAGGATGCAGCGCGGAGAGATAAAGGAAAAAACAGGACAGAAAGTTTGAGATACTCAGAACAGAGTAAGAGAATTTAACAGGTCCAGTCAAAATCCCAAAAACTAAGAAGAGAAACAGTCTGAAGATGGCATATGTGAAAAGATCACTTCTGGGACCAGTGAGACAACACTCCACCAAATCAAGACGCTGCTCAAGGGTAATTTTAATTTCCATTTTGCTGATGACTAGGGATGCTGAGCATCTTTTCATATGTTTATTGCCACTCATATACCATCTTTTGTAAAATATTTTTTTCAAATCTTTTGCCCATTTTTAATGATTTGCTTTCTTAGTATTGAACTGGGAATTCCCTGTATACCTTGATATAACTAATTTGTTTTCTTCAAGTCTATAAGCTTGCCTTTCGGTTTTCTTGATGGTATCTTTCCAGCCACGGAACTTTTAAAATGTTGCTGTACATACAATACATAAATTATTTCCTTTTATGGTTTGTGCTTTTTGTGGTTTATCTAAGAAATGTTTGCATATCCCAAGGTTGCAAAGATTTTCGCCTAGTGATTTTTAAGATTTATTTGTTTATTGGTTTTGTTTCGGCCATGTCACACCGCATAGCATGTGGGATTCCAATTCCCTGACAGAGGATTAAACTCATGTCCCCTGCAGGGGAAGCACACTGAACTTTGGCTGCTAGACCGCCAGGGAAGCCCCCTTCTTATGTTTTACTCTAGGAGTTTTTTAGGTTTAAATTTACAGACAGGTCTAAGCCCATTTCAAGTCCATCTGTCAGTATGGTGTGAGCTACTAATCAAAATTTATTTTTTCCAATACGGATATCCATCTGTCCAAAAACTACTTGTTGGAAGATTCTCCTTTATTGAATTTTTACACTGGCAATTTTGCTCAAAATCAACTCATCCTATACATGTGGGTGAATTTTAGACTCTGTATGCTTCTCTACAACATTGTCAAAGTGGTTTGATTACTGTACTTTATGTTAAGTCTTGCATTTATTTCCTTTCACTCTTCTAGATACTTTTCCCTTTCTACGTAAATTTTAGAAGTTCAATGCATCTTACTAAAGTAAAGAGAAAGAAATTAGAGTATTTAGAGAAAGAAGAGTTAAAGTTGAATATGAAATCAAGAAACAACACTGCATTTGTATATTAGCAACACTATGAAAACCAAATGATGGCTAAAATTTACACTGCATCATTCTAAGCTCTTACGTACACTAGCACATATAATATTCATCACAACTCTTAAGTATTATTATTATGTTCATCTCCCATATAAAAAGACAAAGTACAGAGCAGTTAAGCAATTTGCCCAAAATTACACAGATCAAAGACTGGTTGAGAATTAGAATCTAAAAAGTATAGTTCTTAGGAATAACTAACAAAACATATGTAAACATACTTTTATAGGGAAAAGTCATCAAACTTTACTCAAAGACATTAAAGGATATACAAACGGAGAAGTGCACAATGTTCAAAATCTGGAAGACTCTATTGTAAAGATGTCAATTGTCTTCTAAGTGATTTATAAAGTCAATATAATCTAATCAAAACCCTAAGAGTGCTTTTTTCCTCCCTTTGAGGACTTGAAAAGCTGATCCTAAAATTTCTAAGTGTAAATGGTTAAGAAATGCCAAGATACTCTTGAAGAATAAAGAGACTTAACTCTGTTAGACACTGAGACTTGTGGTAATGACAAAAATAACAGACCATTGGAGCAATGCCCAGAAAACTACTTATGCAAATATTAACCTCTAGTTAATAGTATGTGTTAACAATTCTGAAACTTTTTGTGTATTACAGGATTGAGCAAATGGGTAAATATGCTGAGGCTAATGGAAAACTAGATTTCTCATTCCTGAAGAAAGGAATCACAATATGAAAAAAAAAGGGTGCTCAATTAGAATCGGAAGTATCAAAAAAAAAACTGGAATATCAGTGTTTTTTTTTTTATCAGTGTTTTTTTAAAAACACAGAGAAATATATTTATGAAGTAAACATACACATCCACTTAAAGTTTCTAGAAGCAATGATACCCTATTATCAATGAGCGTATATAATGCCTTAATATTGATTTCCAAATACTGTTTTCCACTAAAAGGAACCAGGGCTCATTGGAGAAATGGCTGATTGCAGTGCTACAGCAGGGAAAGTAAAGATTTGACATATCTTCTGCCAGAAAGTAATGAAGTGTACATACAATGATGAGGACATGTCAAAAGGCCACAGAAACTTGTATGAAAGGGCTCCCACTGGCCAAATATGGGATAGCTTGAACATAAAATGAAAAACAATAATATGAAATTACTGCCCATAGAATAAGAATTTACAAGTCCATATTAACGTGAAAAAATAAATAGAATAAGTCATACAGAGATAATGCACAGTATAATGAACATAGACAGTAACAGTAAAATTATGCAATGGGATAAATATCACTCATACCAGCAATCATACTATACTATGTAAATACAAAGTAGCAGATTATAAACCTTAAATTCACATAAATGTAGTAAAAATGAATGAATGAATGGAGTGGTAAAAAAAAAAAAAAGGTCCTTTATAATAAAATCCCAGCTACTAAATCAGGAGGAAAGATAAAATTAGCAAATCACCAATATAGCAACAACCATCACGGTGACAACTATTTTAGGCAATGGATATTAAAGCTGAAGTGTGAAGGACTTCCCTGGAGGGGAAGACTGGTGGTTAAGACTTCATCTTCCAATGCAAGCAATCCAAGTTCAGTCTCTGACTGGGAAGCTAAGAACCTACATGCCTCGTGTCCAAAAATCCAAAGCATAAAATGGAAGCAATATTGTAACAATCAATAAAAACTTTAAAAATGGATCACATTAAATAAAAATCTTAAAAAAAAAAACAACAATTAAAGGGTGAAAAGTTGTAAGAAACAGGCTGTTTATATAGTCTCAACATATCCTCCCTACAAAAAATTGTTTTTAATTACAAAGAGAAAAACATTAAGACAACTGGAAGAAACCACCGTAAGTGATCAAAGTTAACATCACCACGAATAGGATAAACTGGCAGTATTCTTGATGTAATGAAACGAGAAAGACACAACATTATTTCAGGCAAAAACCCAGACACGCACATTGGGATACATTCTATTAAATACTCAACAGTGAACTCTTCAAAAATGTAAAGGTCATAAAAGACAAAGAATGAGGAAATGTTCCAAATTAAAGGCCTCCATGAGACATGACAAATAAATTAGCCTGATACTGGTTTGGATCCCTACTAGAAAAACATTTTCTTATATAAAGAACATTATTTTCACAACTGGCAAAATTTTTAAAAGGTCTATGGATTAGATAATGGTATCGTGTGAATGTTAATTTTCTGATTATGTTATTTACATAAGAATGTCCTTGTTCTTAGAAAATACACAATGAGTATGTAGAAGGGACATCATGCCTGCAACTTATTATTTTTTTTTCACTGCAACTTATTTTCCAATGACTCAGAGGAAGAAAAAAATACCACACACACACACAAAGCTAGATGATAAAGTAAATGTGGTGTGATGTTAATAATCAGAGAATCTGAAGGATATGGGGGATTCTTTCAACTATTTCTGCAACTTGAAATACTGCAATAAAAAGTTACTAAAATATGGGAATTCCCTGGTGGTCCAGTGGCTAAGACTCTGTGCTCCCAATACAGGGGGGCTGGGTTCGATCCCTGGTCAGGGAACTAGTTCCCACGTGCCACAACTAAGACTCTATGCAGCCAAATAAATAAAAATAAATATTTAAAAAAAAAAAAAGTTACTAAAATACTATACACTTTAAAATTTCTAAGTGTTTATAATGTCAAAGTAATAAAGGATTTTTTTTAACATGACACAAAAACACAGACATAAAGGATATGGCAAGTAAATCTGGCCATATAAAAATACCACGAAGAGAATGAACCAATAAGCCAAAACTGATAGAAACTATTTGCAACACATCAGTTCAGTTCAGTTCAGTCGCTCAGTCGTGTCCGACTCTTTGCGACCCCATGAATCGCAGCACGCCAGGCCTCCCTGTCCATCACCATCTCCCGGAGTTCACTCAGACTCACGTCCATCGAGTTCGTGATGCCATCCAGCCATCTCATCCTTGGTCGTCCCCTTCTCCTCCTGCCCCCAATCCCTCCCAGCATCAGACTCTTTTCCAATGAGTCAACTCTTCACATGAGGTGGCCAAAGTACTGGAGTTTCAGCTTTAGCATCATTCCTTCCAAAGAAATCCCAGGGTTGATCTCCTTCAGAATGGACTGGTTGGATCTCCTTGCAGTCCAAGGGACTCTCAA
>SJYX01022463.1:148439-188917 GCA_006410675.1 Oreotragus oreotragus
TTAAATAAGCAGGGAGACAATATACAGCCTTGACGTACTCCTTTTCCTATTTGGAACCAGTCTGTTGTTCCATGTCCAGTTCTAACTGTTGCTTCCTGACCTGCATACAGATTTCTCAAGAGGCAGGTTAGGTGGTCTGGTATTCCCATCTCTTTCAGAATTGTCCACAGTTTATTGTGATCCACACAGTCAAAGGCTTTGGCATAGTCAATAAAGCAGAAATAGATGTTTTTCTGGAACTCTCTTGCTTTTTCCATGATCCAGCGGATGTTGGCAATTTGATCTCTGGTTCCTCTGCCTGTTCTAAAACCAGCTTGAACATCAGGGAGTTCACGGTTCACATCCTGCTGAAGCCTGGCTTGGAGAATTTTGAGCATTACTTTACTAGCATGTGAGATGAGTGCAATTGTGCGGTAGTTTGAGCATTCTTTGGCACTGCCTTCGGGCGAGTCATGGTGGAGAGGTCTTGCAACACATAAAACCAACAAAAAGACTAGTGTCTAGGATATTAAATAATTCCTACAAATAAGAAATGACAAGAAACTAAACATAAAAACAGGCAAAAGAATTAACAGAAAATTAATAAAGAAGAATGGCTAACAAACATAAGTTTAACCCCACTGATAATTAGGAAAATTTCAAAGCAGCACTGTTCATAATAGTCTCAAACTAAAATAACCCAAATGTCTATCAATAGTAGCACAGATAAACCAACTATAATATATTCATACAGTGGAAATCTATACACTTGACAGTGTTGAAAATGGATAAGCAAGAGCCACATATGTGAACAGAGATGAATCAAAAAGGAAAACAGTGTGATTCCATTTAAATAAACTTCTAAATATAGGAGAAAAATCTCTAGCACTTAGGGCTGCATAATGAGTAGTAAAAAACCAAAACCAAACCACAGGAGAAAAGCAAAAAAGCAAAAGCAGGACTACCCTCAAAATTTTGAGATTACAGTTATATTGGAGCAGGGAGAATGGGAACACAATAAATGAGATGGGTACAAATGGCATTTCTATGGCATGGGTGAAGGTGAAGTCGCTCAGTTGTGTCCGACTCTTTGCGACCCCGTGGACTGTAACCTACTAGGCTTCTCTGTCCATGGGATTCTCCAGGCAAGAACACTGGAGTGGGTTGCCATTTCCTTCTCCAGGGGATCTTTCTGACCCAGGGATCGAACCCAGGTCTCCCGCGTTGGAGGCAGACGCTTTAACCTCTGAGCCACCAGGGAAGCCTGGTATGGGTATACACTTCTTAATCTGGGTAGTATGGATATTTAAAACTGTACTCAGGGGCTTCCTTGGTGGCTCAGTGGTAAAGAATCTGCCTGCCAATGCAGGAGGATCTTTGATATAGGAAGGTCCCACATGTCATGGAACAACAGCCCGTGGGACACAACTATTGAGTCTGTGCTCTAGAGCCCAAGAGTCACAACTACTGAAGCCTATACGCCAGAGATCATGCTCTGCAACAAGGGAATCCACCACAACTAGAGAGTAGACTCTGGCTCGCTGCAGCTAGAGAAAAACCCACACAGCAATGAAGACCCAGCACAGCCATTACTAACTAACTAAATGAAATTAGTAGAATAATGTTAAAACATTTCATGAAAAAAAAAATTAAAAAAAACTATATTCACATATTTTTACAAACTTTTCTATTAATTTAATATAATATTATATATTATTTCTAAAACAGATCAGGAAGACCCCAGAATGCTTACAACTTAGCTCTAAGAACCTGAAAGGGCAATCTTTAAAACAAAGAACAGCTAGTTAAGTAAGGAACCGAGAGCTGGAAGTGTAGCTTTTTCAAAGCCAAGAGAAAAAAAAGGAGGGAATAGTGAACCATGTCAAATATTTGTGAGAGCCAGAATAAACTTTCATACAACACCTAAAGGTATTGTTCTCTGTTTGATAAATTACTTATCTTAGAATGTACATATTATTTGCAGTGACAAAGGACTTATTAACACAACAAGAAAGGATAGCAACATTTTGATATTTTATATTCAGAAACCAAAATTCTTAATCGTATTTTTAAAATGTCCTCCCGCAATGCAGAACATTAATTACACTAACAGTATGTATTCAATTACTGGAATATGTGCAGTTCTGCACTTGATAGCTAAGCTTTGGCAAACTTGAATGACAGCCCCAGTTTCTATCACTTGCTATTAAAATGCTAATTACAAAGACCCTTGGCTCTGCCAAGTTGTACGTATGAGTAGAGGCTGATAACAAATACAGCCCCCTTCAGTATCTACAAGGGATTGGTTCCAGGACACTCTCAGCCCCCAACCCTGTAGATATCATCAAAATCCAAGGATGCTCAAGTCTCTTTATAAAATGGCACAGTATGTGCATATAATCTCTGCACATCCTCTTGTATACTTGAAATCATCTCTAAATTGCTTATAATATAACCTAACATGTTGTAAAGGAAAGGAAAGGAAAGTGAAGTCACTCAGTCGTGTCCGGCTCTCTGTGACCCCATGGACTGTGGCCTACCAGGTTCCTCTATCCATGGGATTTTCCAGGCAACAGTACTGGAGTGGACTGCCATTTCCTTCTCCAGCAGATATTCCCGACCAGGGATGGAACCCAAGTCTCTCGCATTATAGACAGACGCTTTACCGTCTGAGCCACGGTAAAGACAATGTAATGCTATGTAAATAGTTGCTGGTACAACGCAAATTCAAGTTTTGCTTTTTGGAACTTTATGAAACTTTTGTTTTTCCTCCAAGTATTTTTGATCTGTGGTTTGTTGAATCCACAGATGCCAAACCTGTAGATATGGAAGGCCAAACGTAAATGTATAAAACACAAAAACTTGGTTAGACTAAAACAGAAACTAACAATTCAGGGACACAAAGTGAACAATCCACTTGACTTTTTTCAGTTATAAATAATAAAAAGCTTTTATTTTAAATTTACTGTTTTCTAGAAAATTTGGACAACTATTTCGTTAAGGGTTCTTTTTTCTCACCTGTAAAATGAAGATAAACTAAATACCACTTAAAAGTCTCAATTAGTATTTTATGGTGTCATCTGGGAAAGAAAAATCAATCACGAAGGGTAATAAAATTTAATACCTTATCTAAATAATAAACCATATTTGAGTGCTGCAAAGCCAAAAAGTACATTCATCTAGTGATATATTTAACCAGGCTATTCACTACTTTTCCTTTTACATAAAGGTTTACTTCAGAAGTTTAGATTACTGAGACCTGATCTTAAATAAAAGAAGGAAGCTCTTCAAAGCAACATTAGCATGAGTAATGCAGAAGATTGTATTTTTATTAGTGCAAAAATGCAATTTCACACAAACAAACTTAGGGTAATGACGAAAAGTTCTGATGTTTAAAAAACAAAATCCTCTTCTTTGAATAAAGAAAGAACATACTCCCAATTCAGGCCCTCGTTGTAAAATATCACTACTTTAAAAAGGAGAAGTATTTCTCTCAAGAGCACTTATGTCAATACTCTGCTGGCTGTAAATCAACTTGTTTGAACCAATAGTAATATATAAGACTATTAAATCCAGACAAATGGTTGTATGGTTTATAAAGAATGAGAAATATTCTTTAATTAATGTTAGAAAATAAATTCAATTTTAGGTATCCATTTGTTTCTGACAACTAATACAATCTACTAATATTAAGATTCAGTTAATGAACACATTTTTGTTCCATGAGTCTCCCTTTTCTCTAGAAATCCTGAGAAAATCCAAGAAGAAATCACCTGACATATATGGATTAACAAATTAAACTTTTAACTTCAGAAAGCTTGTTCTATGACCCAAAGCAGAACTACTCACCAAAAGCAGCAGCCATAGGGGGTTCAAGGGATGGCTGGCCATCACCAGTAGGAAGGTCTAAGCGAGTGAAGTCTCTGCTTTTGTCATTATTATATTTCACATTAAGGCTGGTGAGCTTGGAGAAGTCAATACGCAGAGTGCAGCATGCATTATAGATATTCTGGCCATCCAGAGCCTAAAGCATGTAAGAAAGGGACTGATGTTTTGCAAGACAACAATAAATCAAGTAGCGTCTACTTTGACAAAAAGTGGCAATCAGGCATAAAGCAGAGAGGACTAAACTAAAAGCCAAAGAATTGTATTTCCTTTCACCTTCATCACTAACTGTGTGAGCCTAAGAGAGAAAATGAAAACTCTATTTCTCAGTTTTTTCTTCTGTGAAGTGATAATCTCTATTTTATCTATGGTAAGATAAGTGGAAGAGGAGAAATGTATAAGCTTGAAAAACTATAATACATTATTGTACATTGTACTAATTATGATTACGATTATTTTTAAATGTTTACATATATTTAAATTTAACATTTCATCTTAATTCATATTAGTGTAGTTTATATAGGTTAAGATGATATAAAGTCTTTGTAAATGGTACTTGTCAAAACCACAATATGTGGAACAGTATCAACCACTTTTTTTTGTGGCTGTTGTTGTAAATTTATTTTCTTTGAGTAACAAGATTGAGGGAAGTTTTAAGTCAGAGCAGATACAAGACCAAAAATTAGCAATCTCTTCTTTCATAATGATAAAGATCTTCCGAAGGGATATTTATAACTATTAATGACTTCTACAAACACTTGAATTTACAAAAAATAGATACTAGAAACTAAAACACAAAAAATAAAACAAAAAACAAATGTACTAAAAAACGCTTACTTATCATAACAGTTACTGATGGGTATGCCATCGTAAAGGTACAGAACAATACATGCAGGGAGAGATACAGCAAATATCAATGTCATTCCCAGTCAAGAGCTCACTAGATGATACACAAAGTGCTGTCCGCCTTAGTCTCCATCTTCGTGAAAAAATTATATATGATTCAGATACTGATACAAGATAGAATTAGAGTTAGGGATAGATCTCAACAGGAGATGGATCAAACACAACCAAACTGAATGTGAAGTTTTATATCTTGTCAAAAGTCAAGCACTTGTGTGCTGAAAAGAAGACAGTATGAATTGAAAGCAGCATATTTCCTAAGATTTAATGTCTATCAATTTAGAGCTCAATGAGATTCAACAGTGAATATGGCTGCAAAAATATAGAAATCAGTCAATCTTTGGCTCACTTAATAAAAGTAAATGAGGGCACCAGGGCAAAGATAATTCTATTCTGTTAGTTAGATTATATCAGGAGTACTTTGCGCAACCCTAGACTTCAAATATGACAAACAGAAATGAGTCCCAGAAATATGAGAAATGATAAGGGATTTGAAACCAGTTCATATGAAGAAAGAAGTAGCTTTCACACTATAAAAAGAGCAAAAGGAACAGGACATTTTAAAATGATAAATTAGTTTGTGTATTTTATTATTAAAAAAAAAAACATAGTAAACTACAGCATAGGAGAAGACATGATGACTTTCTTTGGTATCACTAAAGTGACTATAATAACAAGTGAAAAATGAAAAAGAGATCATAATTACCATTTTGGCATAATGTGCATTCAATGGGTCAGCATACTGAAGCAAGGCTTGAAACTGATTATTCTTTGTAAAGGTGATAATCTTTAAGACTGTGCCAAATTTAGAAAATATCTGGAAAAAAGTTCACATTAGGTTAAATTTAAGGGAAAAATTAAGCTAACTTATCTTTATAAATACAACTTGGTTTATAAATCTCAGTTTTAAATGAAAATAATATCCTTTATTAAAACTACTGGTACCAAAATTCCTTAAATCAAGTTTAAGATGTTCATGTTCTAACACCCATACAGGCTTAAAACAGTGCCTGACATACAATAGGAACTAAATATTTAACCTATTTTATAACTTGTCATAATTGGCACAGTACTGAAACAGAAGGTTACAACAAGAATTAATTAGTGCTATGAGATAATGGTGTTGCAAAGCATATACCTGGAAATGGAAGAGTCACACAGATCAACTATTTCAGCCTGAGAATCATCATCTACTTCCTGAAATTTTTATAGAAAGGAAAACTACAAAATGTTCAACAAAATGAACAAAATGTCCAATGCTCTATTAATTCATCAAATAGTCATAGAGAATCATTGTAAACTCTGAAAAAAGTAAGGAGTGAACAAAGTAGAAACAAGAATCTCAGCACTGGTTC
This sequence comes from Oreotragus oreotragus, assembly GCA_006410675.1. Taxonomy (NCBI): domain Eukaryota; kingdom Metazoa; phylum Chordata; class Mammalia; order Artiodactyla; family Bovidae; genus Oreotragus; species Oreotragus oreotragus. Next base: position 154,562 of record SJYX01022463.1, read on the forward strand.
ATCAATTTTAAACAACAGTACCATACTAATGCAAGATCTTAATAATAAGGGAAACAGTATGTCTGTGGGGGTAAGGAGGTATATATATTCTGCTCAAAGTATTTTGCGAACTAAAAATGCTCTAAAGACTCCTAATAAAACAAAATGTGAAACAGGAGAAAAACTAGAAAAGGCAGAAAGAGAACGGGGGAGGAAACCACAAACAAGCACAGTTAAGTAGGAAACAGTTATCAAGCTGGCAGATACATGTCCAGATATATCTTGGCAGATATATAAAAAAGCTACTTTAAATGCCAATGTTCTAAATACGCTAATTAAAATATATAACTGTTAGAGTGGGCTTTTTAAAAAGCACATGCAAGACCCAACTCTAGGTTATTCTAGAGAAATCCACTTTAAATATAATGACTTAAGCTAAAATGAGAGAAAGATACACCATGCTAACACTAATTTTTAAGAAAAGCTGGCAGAGCTATATTCATTTCCTACAAGGCTGACCTCTGAAGAAAAATTATCAGAGATAATGAGGGATGCTATATACGATAATGGGAGTCATTTATCCAAGAAGACAGAACAATCGTTAAAATGTATGTACCAAACAAAAAAGAACCAAAATACTTAAGAAGAAGAGCTGTTAGAACTACAAAAACACTATTGTTGTTGGAGACTTTAATAATATCCCTTCAATTCAGACTTATGGATAAGTCTGTACTGAGACTGAACAAACGTATGGATACCAAAGGGGAGAGGGGATGGATCTAATTGTCATTTATAGAATAATATATCCAATAATAGCAGAATACGCATGGACACCAAGATAGACATATTCTGAGCCATAAAGCACACTTAAATTTAAAATAATAAAAATCATACATGTATATTCTCAATTATAGATTTAAATAAACCAGTAACAGGCAAAAACACCTAGAAAATCAGGAGGAAGGAAGGAAGGAAGGAAGGAAGAAAAAGAAAGAAAGAAAGGAGTCTCTGCTCTTGCAAGGAAAGACAAGATAATAAATAAGCAAATAAATAACAATACCTGGTCATACAAAAGTATTTTGTTTTAAAAATAAAAGGGAAAGGGATGAGCGTGATGCAAGTTGGGAAGGTGCAAGAGTGCTCAAGGAAGGCCTCTCTGAAGAGTCTCTGGAGAAGAGGAATTAACAGAATGAGGGGAAGGCTTCCTGACAGACCCCTGGTTACCAATGCTCTTACAACACTTGCTCTACTTCCCCAGCACAGAAGTTCATGGCCAGGGTCCCTACGATGCATTATGCTGTCCTCTGATGTCTCATTTTACATCTGGATTTTAATAAGCCAGAAACGTATCTTGCTTCTTAAACCTAAGTATTCCCTATGCTGGTAAGAATTTGCTGTCATTACACACTATGTATGTGTTTCCTTAATAGGCAAATATCCTGCTTTTTTATTATCAGAAAGAATGATCAAGAATAACTATCCTAGAGGACAGGCAACAAAAGAAAAAATAGAAAAATTCAACTACATCAAAATTAAAACTCATGTTCACCAAAAGACTATCAACAGGCTTGAAAAGGCAACCCACAAAATGAGAGAAAACATTCGCAAATCATTTATCTGATAAGAGGTAATATACAGAAATATGAAAAGAATTCCTCTAAGTCAACAACAACAAAAACCCAATTTAAAAAACAGGCAAAGGATTTGAAAAGAACTTTATCCAAAGAAAGGGCTTCCCTGATAGCTTAGTTGGTAAAGAATCCTTCTGCAAAGCGGGAGAGTTGGGAAGATCCCCTGGAGAAGGAAAAGGCTACCCACACCAGTATTCTGGCCTGGAGAATTCCATGGACAGTCCACGGGGTTGCAAAGAGTTGGACACAACTGAGCGACTTTCTCTTCACTTCTCCAAAGACAATCAAATAGCAACAAGCATAAGAAAAGATGCTCAATGGCAACTCGTGTCCATCCACAGAAACGTGGTATACACATACAATGGAATATTATTCAGCTTTAAAAAGGAAGGAGATTCTCACACATGCTATAATACCGATGAACCCTGAAGACTCTGTTATGTGAAATAAGCCAGTTCTAAAACAGCAAATGATGAGTGATTCCACTTTCATGAGGAACCTTGTTGTTGTTTAGTTATTAAGTTGTGTCCAACTCTTACAACCCCATGGACTCTAGCCTGCCAGGTTCCTCTGTCCATGGGATTTCCTAGGCAAGAATCCTGGAGTGGGTTGCCCTTTCCTTCTCCAGGGGACCTACTCGACCCTGGGATCGAACCTGTCTTCTATACTGGCAGGCGGATTCTTTATACCACTGAGTAGAGACAAACAATTCTTATAAGAGATCAACAAGACTTGTGAAACTAACCTGTCTTGGAAAGGATCAGCAGAAAATTGCATTCTTAAAGATGTAGTCTGAAGGCTCTCTATTGAAATTTAAGATGTTTTTAAAAATATATAGTTAATTTCATTATGGTCATACTTCAGGGTTCAAAATTTTAAGACCTTAATCCCTCATATAACTCTATTTTGAAAAACACTAGGAAATTTTTGTTTTGCTCTTTTAATGAAAGGTTTGGTCTTATAATAAGTACTTCCTCAATAAACCCTCATATCCTAGAGAATAAAGTTTATAAAATAATACCACGGACTTCCCTCGTGGTTCAGTGGTTAACAAGCTGCCCTGCAAGGTTTGATCCCTACATTCCCCTGGTCGGGAAACTAATAAGATCCCATATGCTGTGGAGCCCATGTGCCACAACTAGAGAGTCTGCGTGCCACAACTACTGAGCCCACGCGCCACAACAAAATATTCCATGTGCCGCAACTAAGGACCAACACAGTCAGATAAATAAATAAATATCTTTACATGTATACGTGTATGTGTTATGGTTACAGTCTCAATACAGACTTATCCATAAGTCTGTATTGGAGGGATATTATTAAAGTCTCCAACAATAAATGGTGTTTTTGTAGTTCTAGCAGCTTTTTTTCTTAAATATTCTGGTTCTTTTTTGTTATCCATATATATTTTAACACACACACATATACTTAGGTGTATATATATAAAAGGAGATATATTTAACTGCCTAACTTCCCTCCTTCATACTGCAGACACAGGTAGTGTTCTAAAGTACAAGCCAGATTACATTTTTCCCTGCTTAAAATTCCTATCTTCCCATTATCCACACAGCAAAATCCAAGCTCTCTGGTATAACATACACAATCTCTCCCTGGTGTACTTCTCCAACCTCATTTCCTGATGCTATTTTCCACTATTTATTTACACTTTTTATTTTCTACTATTTACATCAACAACTATTTACACTATTTACATCAAATATAGTAGTTCTCCAGATATACCAAGCGGTTTCAGACTTCTATGCCTATACATGTGGCTTTTTCCCTGTTCCTGTATCTCTTTACATAATGCCTAGGAAATTTTCACTTATTCTCTTTCAAAACTCAGCTCAGCAATTATGCCACCAGAAAATTCTTACCCTCACCCAAACCTCAATAGAGTTCATTTTCTTTACCAAATATTTTTATCCCCTTCTTGGCCTCATACAAATACTTATCTTGCTGTTTTACTTATACTGTATTATACATTTGTCTATATATGTCTCCTTTAATTAGACTGAAAGTTCCTTGAAGGTATACTGCTTGTCTCGGTCATTTCGTTAGCATTGACGACAATTTCCTGGCACATAAGAGGCACAGAGTAGAAGTTTATTATTAATTGATAAAAAAAATTATACTCTGAGACCTGACTGAAGAATAATGGCAATATGCAAATTTTAAAATGATAAACATTTCTTTTGTAAACTATCTTGTTAACGAAGTAACAAGAACATATAGCTTGCTCTAAAATTTGGCATTTTTATACTATATTATGCTATAGGACCTGGTTAATTTCCACTTAATCTTCAGATTTTGTTAATGTTTAGATCCCTTTCTCTCATTTAATTTGAACAACAGCCTGAAGCATATCCTCCCTGGCAGATGCGTTTGGCTGTATAATTTTCATCTGAATGTGCTAAGAGAATATAAATGTACTCATCTGGCTAACCATGCTCTCTAGAGCTCCCTGGATTGTATTTACTGAGGAGCTACAAAGATCAATATGATATTAAAGTTAACAAACACCAATATCAGGGAATTCAGCAATGCCTTAAGTGTGATTTTTAACAACTTTTTATAATTATCAAAACACTTATTTTTAAATAGATTTGGCCTCAAAAGATCAATGTTTAGGAAAGTTTAATATATATTCTTATTGATTACAAGGTCTTTGACAACTTCCCTAATATATATACTTTGCTGTCATAAATACAAATACACAGAGACTCAACTCTTGATATGTCTTGTGCATTTTAATCTTTTCAGACTTCAAAATGGGACTAATAAAATACAAGAGATTAGATTCTGGTAACATTAATCTTCAGGGTGATGAAGATTATTAAAGAGTGATAATGGGAACTTGCCAGAAACTGAAACTGTTCACTAGTATTCACTTGAAAAAAGCATTATTCATACTAGAAATTTCTAAAATAGCAAGCACATTAGCCACATTTGTTTACAATAGTTTTTGTAGGCAACAAAAAAGGTGACTTAAAAATTAGAATTTGGAGGCTTCTGGGTTGCTCAGTGGTAAAGACTCTGCCTGCCAATGCAGGAGACACAGGTTCAACCCCTGATCCAGGAAGACCCCACACACTGTGAATAACCAAGTCTGTTTGCCGTAACTATTAAAGCTGTGCCCTAGAGCCTGGGGACCACAGCTACTGAGCCCAACGGCTGCAACTACTGAAGCCCACGCGCCCCAGAGCCCGCACTCCACAACAAGAGAAGCCACTGCAACGAGAAGCCCACGAGCTGCAGTTAGGCAGTAGTCCCTGCCTGCCACAACTGGAAGAAAGCCCACAGAGCAACGAAGACCCAGCAGTCAAAAAGAAAGAAATGAGTGATTTTTTTAAATTAGAATTTTATATTACTAGTGTTGATTCTTTCATTTGATACAATAATAATTGATTTTTGCAAGCTATTTATCTTTATACTTCGATTCAAAAAGGACTTATCTGTCTTTCATCCTGAAGAGATTCATCTATTGGACCTCTGTTGGACATAACTAACACCACACACGATGGTACTTCAAAGTAATAGATTCCAAAAAAATACTGTTTTGCCTACTCCGTTAGTAGACAAAGAAATTTTTTAGAATGAGTTTACATAATGGATCAGTTGATGAATGCCTGCTTTACCTACAAATACTAAGTGATGCCATTCAATCCTGCAGCCTTAAGTTCCAGTCATATGTAAATGATCACCAATTTTCCAGTCCTGAATTCTTACACTCAATACAGACTTATTTCCCAAATGTTTCTTCAACATCTCCCATTGGATGTCTAACAGGTATCTCCAATTTAAGTTGAAAATATACTCTTGATTCCTCCCCTATCTCCCACCGCTGCCCCACATCTTTCCCCTCCTCAGTCTTTACAATCTAGTTCACATCCACAATCTGGAAAGCATTGATGGTTATTCTCTTTCTCTTCATAACTCACATCTACTCAACCCATCAGCACATCTTTCCAAATACATATGCAGTCACCACTTCCAGTGCCCACGTCCCCACCTGGGTGACCACCACTTCTCATCTGGACTATGCTAAGAGCTTTCACTTATGGCTACGTGTGTGTGTTAGTCACTTAGTCGTGTCTGACTCTGCCACCCCATGGACTGTAGCCCACCAGGCTCTTCCGTCCATGGAATTCTCCAGACAAGAATACTGGAGTGGGTTGCCGTTTCTTTCTCTATCACTTATGCCTGTAGTTCATTCTTAACATAGCAACAAGAGTGATTCTGTTAAAACATTCAGGCTGTCATCTCACTCCTCTACTCAAAATCCTCCATGGCTTCCTATTTTACTCAGTGTAAAGATTATGAAGGCTCTGCATCATCAAGTCTTAACCCCTTCTCTGAGCCTATCAGTCATAGCTTTTGTATTTTTTTATATCCAATGACAGTCTTTTTTCTGCTATTGGAATACATTAAGCACACTTCCATTTTAGGGACTTTGCACTTGCTGTTCTTTCTGACTAGATCATTATTCTACCACATATACACATAATTTAACACCCTCACATTCTTTAGGCTTCTGCTCAAATGTCATCATATTGTAAATACTTTCGTCACCTGAAACTTCTCTCATCTGAAATAGCACTATTACCATCTCAGTCACTCTTAATTCCCCACCATGAGCTAAAGGAAAAAACACTAGCTTCCATAGATGTTAAAGAGCAGTTTAGCAGCTAATGTCAACTCTTCAGCAGAGAATACAGAAAAATTTACTAATTATAACATGTGTAACCAACTCTACTCTTCCATGTATTTCCCAATCACAATATTTATCACATTTCATGCTATTACTTACATCTTACCCAGAAGGCCACAAGAGCAAAGATCTGTTTCTTACAAAGCAACAGCTTCTTACTAGCATCTATTAAGTCAGTGAACACTTCTTGAGCGCTTACTATGAAACAGGCAATGCTCTAAGTGCTTCAAATGCTTCAACCCATGAAATCCTCATAACAAATGTATAAAAGAGATATCATCTTTGTCCCCATGATATAAATAAGAAAAAGACATAGAAGCAGCAAGTTTCTTGTTCAAGGTTATAGAGGTGGTAAGTGGTGGAACTAGGGTTCAAACTAGCTCCAAAAACTGTATCCTTTACTACTTTGCTATACTATACTTAAATCGGCTAATGGAATAGAGTGCTGGGGGTTAGGGCTTAGTTAATGTAATTAGAGAAAGACACTCTGAGGAGATGAATTTGAGCTGAAAATGGAATGATGTAGATTCAGCTAAGTGGCTAGGCCTAAGAAATAGAAGACAGAAATGGACTAAGACAGAAATAAGAAGGGTAAGAGGGAGGGGGTCAAAGAGCCAGAAAAGCCGGGGTGCTGAATAAGCAGAACAGTCAGGAAGTGAGGCTACAGAGACAGCGAGAAGTCTGCAAATGGGGGCATTAAGGGCCCTGGTAAGGAATTTTGCTTTTTCCAACAGTGGTGTGAAGGAGGATTAAACAAGAGACTGCTGTAACTAAAGGGCTGAGAGTCCTATCCTAACGGTTACCACTGAAGACTCAGAAATACTTCTCTTCACTTGAAGGACCCATGATCTTTAGGGAAAGAAACAAGGTTTGTTACTGGTCTCAGCAAAGTGACAAATGGAGTAACAAAATAGGACCACACAACCTGGGCTAAGTTCACTGCTGGCTGATAGCAATGTTGAGCCACAGGTGCAATAACATCTTCTGAGAAGCAACAGAAGTTAGCAGCAGCAGCTACAGTGCTACAGGAGCAAAAGCAAACAAAAATGCTGATGGATCACAGAGAGCTCGATGCCACTTGGGGGGATAAACAGAAGAAACGAAAATCCATCAGGACAAAGAAGACAATCAATTAAGGAACTGCTGAACCCTTTTAGGAAACAACAGTGGCTATGAATACCACTGCTAAAGCTCTCCACAGGACATGCTTCACAAACGTACGTATTTAGAAAACGGTACTCACGAAACTATTATAGGAAACAGAGTAGGCATAATAAATGGTATATTTTGATATTTACATGCATAGCATGTGAACCATGTGCTGTGCTTAGTTATTCAGTCATGTCCAATTCTTTGTGACCCCACAGACTGTAGCCCACCAGGCTCCTCTGTCCATGGGGATTCTCCAGGCAAGAATATTGAAGTGGGTTGCCATGTCCTCCTCCAGGGGATCTTCCCAATCCAGGGATCGAACCCAGGTCTCCCACCTTGCACGTGGATTCTTTACCATCTGAGCCATCAGGGAAGCCCAACATGAATCATATTAGGAAATATATCTGAGCTCTTATCACCAGTTGGTAAAATGACTGTGGGGAAAGTAACAACTCCTAAGGTCCCCAGTTACCTTATTTGTAAAATGTGAGAACAGGAGAGGATACATGTCAGTTCTTAGATATAAGTGCACACATACGACCCCCATGACTCTTCATTCAGCAGTACAAACCCAAAGGTTTAGAAAACAGTTAAAATGATTCTAAATTGGCCTAGGGTTATACTGTTTAATATTATATATATTGAGATAGAAATATGAACATAAACATATAATGTTTCAGTGCTTTAAAATAATTTTTATATGTAGGTTGTTAAGTATAATGAAATGGAATACTGGAGTTGACATCAGGAAGCTTGAATTCTGACTGGTTCTTCAATTATTCTTTACAATACTCATCAATTGGGAGATTTAGTTTTATTCATTACAAAATTATGTAATAACTAGGTGACAGATCTTACAATACTTAAATTCCATCTCTTCACAGTAGGCCATGATGTGGTACACTGCCTCTTATCAAGACGGTTTAAACACAGTAAGGGATAGTCTATGACAGTTATGTTGAGAATCAGTATTTAACTTGATACTTCCATATTAAATGTAAAGTTACTCATGTCTTCCTTTTAAAGTTTTAAAATAAAAGTGCTCAAGTGTATGGAGGAATCTATAGAAATAAATTTGTTTCTTTCTCAGGAATAACTAGTACCATTTTTTTTCTTTTAAATAGGAGTCTATGCTTTATTCATTTTCATGCTTAGGTATATAAACACCGAATTCTTATTTATCTTTTTAAATCAAGTATTTAGGTTAGAAAAAGGAGGCTTTCAAAAACTATCTCTAACTGACACTATTCCTTGCATGAAACAGGACGCTGAAGACTTTTATTATCTAAGTAAATACAGGAACAAGAGTCAACAACCTGAAAAACTAAAGAGGGAGAGCATTAAGTTTCAGAGGTCATAACTGACTCTGCTTTCGTACGCGCGTTCCTCCTTACCTGATGAAGAACTTCCAGGGTAACAGGATAAAAGAGGTTTTCAATAATTATTCGGAGCACAGGGCTCTGCCCAGGGAGGATTGTGCCTTCATTGGTAGGCGGTCCAGGAAGGGCCAGACTTCCTGACTGGACTGCACTGACAGCCTGCAGTGCAGCCTGGGCTCTCTATGTAACAATCCAAAACGAGAACTTGTGGTTACACAGACACATTACATAATCCTTAGTTGATGTAAATTAATATGAAGTACTATGGTTAGATAAAAATATACGTATCTGTTAAACTTTCTCTGGATGCATATATCCTAATATTGTAATCAGTCAAGAATCAAAAGTCTTGTTTTCTTATCACAGTGACATAATATTTAATAAAGTTGCTTAAATTTACTTGAATAAATGAAAAAAATACAACCAAAAAAGAAGAAAACTTGTATATATCTTTCATAGCCTCTTTTTTAATGACAAAAGGGAAGAAAGCAATGTGAAAGTAACATTAAAGACCACTTTAAAAAAATCACTCAAATCCCTCTTCTTTTTTCCTCTTTAGAACAGTTGAGTCCTAAAACCTCTGGGTGGCATATGATAGGCATAAACATGGAGGAGCTGTGGTGGTTCAGGGTCGGGCAGGGAGGGCATCCTGGTATGGAGCATCAAAGCCTGAGCAAAAAGAGGAAGGACTCCATCTGCCTGGCAAGGGGAACCTGAGCCCAAACAAGGTAAGCAAGGCATCTGTGAGTGGATGGCTCACCGCCAGCTGTCAGAACCTGGGGAGCATAAGAAGGGTAAGAAAGCTATCCGGAGGAGAGCAGCCTAGCCAGGACTATCAGAGCCCAGGGAGAGTCAAGAAGAGGACCAGAGAACTGGGGGCTTCCCTGGTGGCTCGCTGCTGAAGAATCCACCTGCAACGTGGGAGATGCGGGTTTGATCCCTGGGTTGGGAAGATCCTCTGGAGAAGAGAATAGCTGCCCACTCCTCCAGTATTCTTGCCTGGGAAATCCCATGGACAGAGGAGTCTGGCAGGCTACAGCCTACGGGGTCACCAAAGAGTTGGACACTACTTAGCAACTAACAAAAGCAGCCGCAGGGAATAGGTAGCCAATGTGAGGGTGAAGGTGAAGTCGCTCAGTCGTGTCCAACTCTTTGCAACCCGTAGACTGCAGCCCACCAAGCTCCTTGTCCATGGGGTTCTCCAGACAAGAATACTGGAGTGCGGTGCCATTTCCTTCTCCAGGGGATCTTCCTGGCCCAGGGATCAAACCCTGGTCTCCCACATTGCAGGCAGACGCTTTAACCTCTGCACCACCAGGGCAATCAATGTAGTAAAGAATTCGAGTAGGGAGGTCAGTCCATGGGGCCTGAATGGAGTAAGGAATTCAATGGAGGGGCAGCCTGGTATGAGGTGTTAGCATCCAAGAAAAGGAAGGCAGAAAAGTTTCTAAATATGATGCTCTTTTAAAAGGAACCAGGGTGCTCTAAAAAATCTCTAGTTCTAAAACTGGAGCAGGAAAGCAGATGATGAGTGTACATTTCCAGTTTTGTGGGGTTTTCTTGTTGTTTTGTACCGGAATGCAAAACAGTTTTCAAAGAACAACAGAAGCAAGCCAAAAGGACACAGAAGACAGCTTGAAAGGGGCTCCCACTGGCATTGAGAACCAAAATAGTGACTGTAACAAATAAAAACCCATCAAATAAAACAGGAAACCTGAAAGTCCACAGTCTGATAAAAATTGACAATTGATAAGGAACAGTCTATTTATACTGCTAAAGTACCTCCCCTCAAATACTCTTCTTTCCCCCTTGGTAAGTCATAACTTCACACTAGAGAAGCCAGGCAAACAGCAGTCAAATCAAGTGATCAAAGAGCACACCATCAGCAATGCAGCAAACTGAAATTATGTGCCACCTGATACGACACAATGAGAAAAAAAGAGCATTACTTCTGTGATGTTCCTGTCAAAGCTGCATACACTGAATCTTATCACAAGGAAACATCAGACAAACTCAAATTGAGGGATAATCGAGTAGATGAGTAGCCCATAATTTTCAAAAGTATCAAGGTTATGAAAGTAACAAAAAAAAACCAACAAAAACTTACTGTTTCAGACAAAAGGAGACTAGAAGATATGATTTCTAAATGGAACATGCGACTCTGAATAATGCTTATTCTGCTAGAACAAACACCACTGGGACAACTGGCAAAACTTGAATGGGGGCTGAGGGTTGGAGGGAAGTAATACATCAGTGTTAATTTCCTGATTTTGACCAGTGTATTCTGGTTTGTAAAAGAATATCCTTCATGGAAGGAAATGCACACTGAAACTTTGGCCAATGAAGACAGGCCAGATTAACAGTTTTTTCCCAAACGCCTCAAGTAATCAGAACTTCTTCATATTATATTTACGACTCTTTTTAAAAATTTTGTGACTGTTTCAAAATTTAAAACAATTATTCAAGTGAAAAGGGGGAACTGAAGAGAAAAAAAGCATGGTTAATAATTAAGCTAATAATTAGTGAAATTAAATGAAAGTTTAATCAATCTTGTGTTCTGTACTTATAATTTCCTAACAATAGTGATAATGAATAAAATGTTTGTGCCAAAAAATGAAAAAACATCCCACCACTTTAATGCAGATTCTTTCATTTCTACATCTTGTACTCACTTGCAATTTTAAAGATCATAGTATTGTGTCACACGTCTTTGTTATTTTATATTGACATTTATTTTGTTTTCATGACTTTAATTTTAGTTTACTATTTAGTATACCACCTTTCAAAAGTGGGATGAGTAGCTTTTTAACATTTTGTTATGAAAAATAACATTAAAATAAATGTCTTTCTGAAAAGTGGCAGTCTTTTCTGTACGCTTAATAAATGAACAACTTTCACTTTTGTACTTATATACAACTCTTTTTAAACCGTTTAACAACATTTTTATGCCACATAAAGACTTTTATGTGTCAAGTAATACTCAAAGTGCCAAATGTTCAGTTTCCAAATCATCTCTGAGAACAATATATGAATAATTTGAATATTTTATATCATTAAATACATATGCGCCTGTAAAGTCAAGTGCGTGATACTGAGAACCCCAATTCTGCTTCACATGTAGCAGTTGATCTATTTTATACTGGGCTCCCCAGGAAGATTTTATTTGGAAAACAGGGTTGTACTGCTTTTAAATTTGAAAATTGGCTCACAGTCCCACGTTAAGCCTTTAAATAGGCAATGATGAGGTTTGGAGGTCATTCAAAAAAGATTCTATTAACACAGGGATTAGAATTAGCAAACAAAAACATTAAAGACAAAACATTAGCAAATAAGAACATATTATATCTGTATCAAGTGCTCGTGCTCGCGCGCGCGCGCACACACACACACACACACACACACAAAAGGTTGAGTAGAGACACGGAAGACAGTACTGTTCAACAGAATTTCCTGTGATAATGAAAATATTCGACATCTACAGTGTATTGGATACTAGTCACTGGTGGCTAGTGAGCACTTGAAATGTACCTAGTGCAACTGAGGAACTGAATTTCTTATTTTTAATTTATTTAAATTTACTCACATTTAGCTAGCAGCTGAGGGCTTCCCAGGTGGCTCAGTGGTAAAGAATTCACATGCCAGTGCAGGAGATTTGGGCTCAATCCCTGGGCAGGGAAGATCCCCTGGAGGAGGGCATGGCCATACACTCCAGTATTCTTGCCTGGGGAATCCCATGGACGGAGGAGGGTGGCAGGCTACAGCCCACAGGATAACAACAGAGTCGGACACGACTTAGTGACTAGCGATCAAGCGAGCAGTTACCATATTAAACCTACTGAACAACAAGTGAGCAGTTACTCACAACTTTAGAATGTTTAGGAACAAACATCAACATGAGGCTCTCAGTGGAACAATGGTTCCTTTAGAGGAACCATTATTCAAGATTTAATCATTCTATCAAAACTAAGCCTGAATAACTGAAAGTAAATGTAACCTCACTGACATTTTTTTTTTTTGGCCACACTGTGTGGCTTATGGGATAAGTACTAAGTGTGGAGTCCTAAGCACTGAACTGCCAGGGAATTCCCAACCTCACTGACTCTACTTCCTTATCTACCAATCATTCAGTCAATTCTTTTTATTAAATAACTCTCTATATATGCTGAATACTGCTATATTACAGTTATTGTTGCTAATGTTGCTGTTTCTCTTCCTTTACTCCTTCTTCGGCATAAAAGATATCACACTGGAGAAATACGAGAAGATACGGTATGAATGAAAGATGTTAATCATTCTACAGTTGTCAATATACTCCGCATTAGTACCTCACAGAGCATTGAGTACAAACGTCTCTGCATAGCAGGCATGCAAAAAAAACACAATAAAAACCTGAGAAAGATTTGCTTAATAAGTAACTCTAGTTTCAATTTTCAATTAGGCAAAAATATTTAAGGAAGAAAATGAAAAGTAGAGGGACACGCTTCACTGAGGACAAAAGAAAAGTGAGGGGGAGAAAAAAGAAATGTCTTCTTAATATGAAGAGACAGTTCAGGTACACAGAAGACATATTCTCTGTGTATCTGATGCTAAACATTACGAGGCAGCAGAATTCTTACTACGGGAGATGATTTTTCAACGTTTCAGCCACAAACCCTCTGGAATGGTTACATTAATTAGTAGTACAGGAAATAGCAGTATTGTGATGGAAAAACCAACAAATACTTATTGAGGTTGGGAACATATATATACTTCGTGTAAAATTTAAATATGCCTAGAAAATATAAAGAAGGTATTTCTAAAGTTGAGATAGAAATGAATATACAACAAAATTCACAGATCTTTAAATGTTCAGTTTGATGATTCTGGGAGAAATATTTTAAGGAAAAAATTTTCCATGGTCATCATTTTGCAAACTTATAAATTTCTACCTATAAGATCAAGAAAAACTGTCTATACAAAAATGACTGCTACTAATACAACCATTTCTCAAATGTTGCACCTCAAAAATACCATCTAAAACTTTTAGCTCTAATTTTAGTTTAAAACAAGGGAGGGAAATAGTTGATATTCACCTGACCCTCTGCCAAGTATGTCCACAAGTATGTTTTGGGATATCTTGCTCTTCAGAGAAGAAAAGAGAATGAAACAGTCATTTATCAGCTTCTGAGGGCTGTCAGAATTAAAAAACATCTGGTACCTCTCATTAATACGTATGTAAACGGGTACCTTCAATTCTGACTTCAGCTTTTGTGTAGGACTCCGAATAAAAGAAAACCATTATTTTATCAGAAGTCAATGCAAAAAATGGACAAAAGTAACAAAATGGCAAGGGTACTGGGAAGAAATCAAGGCTATCTAAGAATAAACTAGGTCATTTGGGCTGGCTTTGGTTGCCAAGCAACTGGGATTTCTCACTGTTTCCCTTTAGAATAATCCAGTCTTTAAGAGTTTTATTAACTTGTTTGTTTCTTCTTCAAGACTTAAACATAATTAGGAATCACACTAATGACAAAACTGCATGACTTATACAAAGGAGAACTGAAAATTCTACTGAGAGATAGGAAATAAAATATAACTTCCTCCTCAAAAGGATTAGTTAGCAATATAGATATGTTAATTATCTCCATATTAATCTATAAAATCAACCAATTCAACTGTGTTTTGGTGGGGATAGGAGTTATCAAAATAATTCCAATATATCCTGAGAAATAAACAAAACCTATTATCCATTTAATTTCTAAAAAGAGAGGGGAAGAACTGAGCCTTGCCCTACAGTAGGTTAAGCCACAGGGACACAGAAATAGGAATGGAACAGAACGGAATCCAAAAGGTAATCCAGATTAGACATAGACCGCATACCATGTGAGCAGCACACACATGAGGGTAGATGGAGGTCACGCAAGCAAAATGTGTAGTCATGTCTAACAAGTATATTTATCCATGTTGTAAGTAAGCAAAGCCTGTGTACAGAAAAGTAGAACATGACTAAGGACAAGTTTTATATGAGTGGATAATAAATGGGTTACTCAACCACAACAGAAGAGAAACTGGTCAGTGGGAGTAAGTGAAAGACCCTAGCCTCCCTCTCTATACACAAAACAGTCTTAACAAAGATTTAAACACTAAAATAAAGACAACCAAAACATTAACGTATAAGAAAATATAGGTAGAAAAAGACTTTTTAATCTTGCTATACTGGGTTCTTATGAGTATGGTACCCATGTCAGAGATCACAACATAACTTAAGAGATTTGACTCTTACATAAAAATAATTTAAAAACTGAATTAGCAAACAAAATTCAGAGACAGAAAACAGAATGGCAGCTGCCAGTGGGGGTAGGGGGAAATGAAGAGTCAGTATTTAATGGGTACAGAGTTTCAGTCTGGGAAGAGGAAAAAGTCCTGGAGATGGATGGTGGTGATAGGTTTCATTTCATTTACTCAAGTTTAGATAATTTATTATATGTCATTAATATGTCTTAGAATAAGTTAAGGATTAGATGCAGGAAATGTCACTGTTTTTAAAAATGTGGAAAACTAGAATTTAAATTCAGCAGCTTGCATTATAATGATTTTCAACACAGAAACAAAGAGCTGAAGGAGTTCTTTTGCCTAGCGCAAGACTATCAGGGCCAAACAATGCTCTCAGCATAATAAAAAAAACCTATATTTTAAAATGTACTTGCTTTGTGGATAAATTTTTCCTACCCTTAAATTACTTCAAATTACTATTTTAACTACTTAAAAAATCAACCTGGAGAGACAGAAAAGTTTCAGTATGAATTACATCAAAACTGGAAAATGAGGTAAGAAATGTTCATATTCTATATGCCACATTTATCTTGGAGAGTAAAAAATCATTTAATGAACATATTTATATAAATTCTTATAACAAAAGGAGCACCACTCAACTTCTCAAGGCCTTTGTTACATATTCTGTAAAAGGAAAGGATTGACTTCCATAGTTCCTTTAGATCTGAAATTTTAAGAGACATTAACAATGTATTTTCCCCCCCTTTATGGAAACAATTTCAAGGGAAAACTGATTGCCTGCCACTTCTAAGGCCATATCCTCAAACAGTTTCAAATGGCAGTGCTTTCTTATTGGAGTCTTTGAATAAAATTTATATATAGAGTCTTTATCAATAGAGCATCTCATGATGAAGGAAAACACATGATTTTTTTCCCACTTAAAAATAGAAAATTAGTTATTATATCATGTATTCTTACAACTATTTTTACAAATGACATTAATACTTACAGCTTGATTAGGCAGATTGTCAGTCTTAAGTTCTCTGTGATTGGAATACTGAATAAAAACAGGCTGGCTTCGAAGGTGAGGAGTAACAGGAGTGTAATAATTCACCATAGTAACAGCAGCTTCCTCAGAAGCCATTTCTAAGAAAGCCTGCAATAAACACAAGAAAGTAAAGTGAAAGCTCCTGTTTTTGAAAGGCAGCTAAGAACTATTTTGTCATTCTAGCTTGTTCTAAAACTCATGCATTCTTAACAGAAGTCATATTGCCCCCAAGGGGATGAAAAGAATTTTGTTTCTAACTGTATCACTGATAGTTACTGAAAACATATTTGACAAAAGTTGGGTTCAATAAAGGATTTGGGATTGGGAAATTGACAGTTGACTAAATAACTCTGTGTGGTTTTTGCTTTTCTTCTTACTTCGGCTTTTTCTAAAATTTAGAAACAACTAAAAAAGCAAAAATAAATATGTATACCACTACTATAAATAGACACGTTCAGTTTCTTCCTAAAAATTTCTCCAATGATCTGTTCTTTGCCTTTTTATGAATGTAATTAGAACATTCATGTGCCAAGGCTCAAATTGTACAAATTAGGGAAATGGGAGAACATCCTACATTAAGTCAATATTGATTTGATTTGGGTCATTCAAGTGACCTTTTTTGGCTATTGGTAATCACTGTACTGCTATTAGCTATTTGAAGACTAAAAAGAACGGAGATGGAAGAAGCTCCTTAGTATCCATGTCTCATTCTGTTTATGGCTTCTCCTCACTGTCATGACTCCCGTTAACTTATGTGACAGGAATCAGATACTTACAGATCTTCAAGGTGGCAGATTTTATCACCCTGTCTCAATGGTTAAGAAGATAAAACATATACTAACAGTTCTGGGCCCTAACTACCTCTAAGAACACTTCAAATTTAAAGTACAGGAAGAATTCATGATCCAAATCACTATCTTCGAGGAAAAAAACAGATTTTAAGTCATTTACAGTATCTAAAAGGTACAAATGTCCATGATACACTTTAAAGCTGCTATCCAATTATATAAGTAATACAGTTTTTCTAANCTCTAAGAACACTTCAAATTTAAAGTACAGGAAGAATTCATGATCCAAATCACTATCTTCGAGGAAAAAAACAGATTTTAAGTCATTTACAGTATCTAAAAGGTACAAATGTCCATGATACACTTTAAAGCTGCTATCCAATTATATAAGTAATACAGTTTTTCTAGTATTTCTAAGAGAAGTAGATAAAAATGATCAAGGTAACAAAAACAGCTATGGCAGTATTTCCCAGCTATCTGGTTTTTTAAAGTCATCTTTTCAACATAGAATTTGTAAACTGTATTCTAAAAATATTCACCATATGGGGAGAGTCTCTTCCTGTAAACTCCCTACTAAATGTTGAGACTCCTGCAATGTCACATAAAGGAAAGGCTGAACAATGTCTTTGGATATTGTGATTCTAGTCAGGAAATCATTCCTATACGTATATAAACCTAAAAATTCACATGTAAAAATAAAATTTTTCACATGGAGTCCAATAAAAGATAAATATTCACCATATGGGGAGAGTTTCTTCCTGTAAACTCCCTACTAAATGTTGAGACTCCTGCAATGTCACATAAAGGAAAGGCTGAACAATGTCTTTGGATATTGTGATTCTAGTCAGGAAATCATTCCTATACGTATATAAACCTAAAAATTCACATGTAAAAATAAAATTTTTCACATGGAGTCCAATAAAAGAATTATTTATGTTTTCCTGAAGTATCCAGCCAAGGATCAACTTTCATAATGGAGGATGAAGAGAAAATCAAAAGTCACTACCCACAGAAAGGCTGGTGAAAATAACCCTTACTCTATCCTCAACACTCCACCTCCAAGAACCATGGAATGATTTTGCTTACAAGTACTGCTATAGTGACTCACATCAGAATCTCTTGCTGAAGTAGATTACTAACAAGGTATTTTCTGAACAGGATTTAGGATCAAAAGACAAGCAATTAATAGCAATCAGCACTACAGAAAAATATAAACCTAGAACCAATAGCAGAAACAAAGGAAACTGTGACATTGCCTGCTGTCTCTCAGAGTCATCTGACATAAAATATACTACATGAAACATAATAATGTACGTAACACGTGCCTGTTAGACATCAGACAGCCATTATACACGGTCATGTTGGCTCTTTTCAAACTGTGCAAACCATACTATTCTCAATAGTGGCATCTGTAAAGAAAATTAAGATCCAAGTGCCTACACTACCTCTAAAAGATGTAAGAAAAATGCATAAACACAACAAGGACTGAATACTAAGACATACTATTTAACTTCTCCAGTTCTTAATAACCTCAACTATCTTAAACAAGGCTGTTAATTTAAATAAATAGTTTACTAAAGATAGGGGTCTGAATCACACATCATTATCCAATCTTGGATGGTAAACAATCCAATCTCTTCTGATAATCACAGGATATATTCATAAACCATTTTGTAATTAAGAATGTAAAATATGTTTGGTCAAGATAATAAATAAGAGAGAATCCTGTTTTCCATATTTTTGTTTACTGCTTCCTGTCATTAAAAAAGTTCTATTTTTAAAAGCTATGTAAATAGAACAAAATTTAGGGAAAAAGTTCAAGAAAATAAAAAGCTTCCATTTTTTTAAATTGTGGCTGCACTTTGCAGGATCTTAGTTCCCCCAGCAGGGGTTGAGCCTGCATCCTTCGCAGTGAAAGCACAGAGTCCTAACCACTGGACTACCAGGGAATTCCCTTAAAAATAATGTGTTGGTTTTTTTTCCCCACTAACACCCATAAATAATAATTGTGGGTCAATCTTTAAAACTTACATACCTGGCTTTTTCCTTTCAACATCAAAAGATTAGTTACTTTGCCAAATGGTAGACCTAATGATATGACCTCTGCTTCGGTGACATCACTTGGAATTTTGCGAAGATGGAGAACACGGGAAGGCGAACAGGAAGGTCTATCTCCTTTAAATTTCTTGTTGTCATTCCCATTAGCTAAAAAATACAAGATTTTTTTTTTAATTACTGAAACTAATTTGGGTTGACATACTTCATTAACCATATCATCACATTTGATCTTCCAAGAGTTTCAGATTTTGAAATTCAGGAACTACGGGGCTGATGGGAGAAGAGTAGAAGACAGTTGAAAACAAAACCATCTGCTTTTCAATGAGTAGGTTCTTAAAATTTTTTCACTGCAGGTGTTTTTTTTTTTAAAACTGAACTTGGATTTTAAACTTCAAGAGAAAGTGCTGGATAAATGGATTACATATGTTGAGGTACCAAAAACCTCTAAATGGTCAACTATTTGTTGTGAAGAGAAAACAATAGTTATATTATCTTTAATGTATCTTAAAAGATGCTTTTCTAGTTTGTCCTGTTACTAATTAAACAGAATAAAAATTTTTAGGACAGATGGTAATAAAAATTTCATGTTTATCACACCCTACAAGGATTTAAATTTGAGATGCATTTTTATGAAAATAAGTTTATTTCTCAGGTATTATACAATTTTTGCCAATTCACTTTTTAAAGTACTTTCAGAAGCTAAACTGTGATTTCCTTAGGATAATCCTATTCTTTATGATATAATAGGCAGCTCTTAACATAAGTATCATCACCTTTTGAAAATGCATATTTTAAGCCTCATTTCAGACCTACTGAATCAGAAACATCCCAGTAACCTGTGTTTTTAAAAGTTCTCTAGATAATTCTGAAGCAACCTAAAGTTTGAGAACCACTGTTGTAATCCAGTATGCCAGTTTATGGCCAAATTTTATTTAAAGCTTATGTTTTAACACTGACAGTAACTAGAACTGACAAGCCTGTAACAAGTAGTCAAATTTATGTACATAAGATTCAGGAAGGTTTTTTTCTTCCCCAGAAATAGCACCACGTAAGACTGAATGCAAATTATCTAAAAGCCAAAGTTTCATTATAGTGTTGTTTTTTTAATACTGGCTCAGAGGTTAAAGCATCTGCCTGCAATGTGGGAGACCTGAGTTCGATCCCTGGGTAGGGAAGATCCCCTGGAGAAGGAAATGGCAACCCACTCCAGTATTCTGGCCTGGAGAATCCCATGAACGGAGGAGCCTGGGGGGCTACAGTCCACGGGGTCGCAAAGAGTCAGACACGACTGAGCGGCTTCACTTCACTTCATCATACTTAGCACTATTAGAAGAAAAATATAATCTTTTCAAACACCTGAGATTACTATTTTTCTAAATACTAAAAAAACTTCTAAAACACTAAAAAAACAGTCATATGTCTGTGACCCTAAATAAACAAATTTCATGAGAACCACGCAAAAGTCTTGGCAATATTCTGTACCTGTTTCTATGGCACAGAACACCACTTGCTTACAGGTAAATAGGTTGACTTAATACCAAAACTAGCACTTGCTCCCAATTTCTCTATGTTCATGAACGCAGGCAACATCCTAACAATACTATCAATTCCAAGAGGTCCTTACAGGTCTGTGCCTGTATATAGCAAATGCCTAGGACACAGTGTGGAACATAATCAGCAAATACCTACTGGAAATCAAGTATTTAATTTCTGGGAGTCAAAAGATTCCTTCTCCTTCCTCATGAATCATCATGAAACACTGATTCTTCCCTCCAAAATAACTGATTCCACTTTCATCTTGACTCTCAATGTCACCTCACCTATGATCCCTATGACCTACGACCCTTCTACTCTGCCTTCCTTTAGTATCACTCCTTCCAGTTCCACTAAGATCTAACATCTTTTCAACCTAAATGTATGTGTCATGTCATTATCTTGCTCTAAAAACCCTGGCAGGCTTCCAACTACCTAACAAGATCCTTAATTTCTAGTTTTCATGCTGTTTTCACTTACACTGCCTCACTGGAGTTGACACATAAAAATATATTAAATTACATCTTATTAACTTTAACAGATGAAGAGATTAAGAGATTTAACAGATCAGAGATTAAATAATTTTTGTATACAGCTAGGAAAAAAGAGCATTATTCAAACAAGTTTAAACGTAATTTTTTTAATCACAAAAATCTCAAAGTGTGTTACTCTTCCTAGAAAAAACGTAAGCAACTTGATGATGACAATAAATTTTCAGAGTATATGCAGATTTATGAGGATTATACTGTCAGTATACATTATTATAGTGATAAAACTGTCACTAAATTAAATGTTAAAGTATCACCTCCTGGACAAATATGAAGTGCCTTTTGTACCACCCCTCTCTGTATATCCAGATGGCTAGACAAAAATACCACAACCTTGTACATTCTTAACCAGCATAAGGTGCTAAAAGACTAGAAAAAGATCCTAAGGAGCAAAGGCTTTTAGAAGTTTACCCAGAATAATCCAAAATAAATGAATGAACATTAAGAAGGGTATTTCTTTAACTGAGGTGTTTATAATCTCTGCAAAACCATGTGTGAAATAAAATGAATACCCATGCAAGCTACTTGAACCTGAACTGCACTATCAAATAAAAACCAATTGTGACAAACTTTTTATCAAGAAGTATGCAGATACATAACCAATTTAAGTTCTTAGTTCTTCTGTGTTATAAAAGTCTCTGCTATATTAAAAGCATGGGCTAAAAACCAGACATCATGCTCTGATATAACTGAGCCTCAGATTCTTTTCCTATCAAATGAGTATAACAACAGTATTTAGAAATTGTAGTATGAGTATGTGGAAAATTAAATTACATCACAGCAAGATATACAGTTTATAATCCAGCCTATGTCTAGAGATGTCAGAGAAAAAGATCTCACAATATCTAATCCCAAATTAAGCAACCTTCTCATTCAAGCCACTCATCCTCATATAAAACCTAAATTCAGGATTCTTTGCAGTGTTAGCATATTTTCTCTACCTTTGGTTCTCTTGTTAGAGAATCATTCTAATGAGGTAACTAGTTTTGTTTGGTAACA
Source organism: Oreotragus oreotragus (assembly GCA_006410675.1). NCBI lineage: Eukaryota > Metazoa > Chordata > Mammalia > Artiodactyla > Bovidae > Oreotragus > Oreotragus oreotragus. The sequence goes on from SJYX01022463.1 coordinate 176,640, forward strand.
TATTAGCAACCAATTCCAGATCATTTGTTTTCATCTAGATGTGAGGTCTTTCTCTTATTCCCCCAATATGCAGGACACTGGTATGAAACACATTTGGTAACTTGATTTGTATAAGAAAACCATCTTTAATAAGACACTGCTCGTCCTTTTCTTTTGGAGAAGGAAATGGCAACCCACTCCAGTATTCTTGCCTAGAAAATCCTGTGGACAGAGGAGCCTAGGGGCTGCTGTCCATAGGGTTGCACAGAGTTGGACAAGACTAAAGCAACTTAGCTTGCGTGCATGCATTGGAGAAGGAAATGGCAACCCACTCCAGTGTTCTTGCCTGGAGAATCCCAGGGACAGATGAGCCTGGTGGGCTGCTGTCTATGGGGTCACAAAGAGTTGGACATGACTGAAGCGACTTAGCAGCAGCAGCAACATTAATAATTAAATGCTAGATGTAATGCCCATTACAAAGAGATCAACAACATATGTCTTCATTTTCTTAAGAGGGCTTATTATACCTGGAAAGTATGTTCTACTTTTTTTGATGCTAAAATGAAGATTGTAGGCCAACAGTGGATTTTTTCTCTTGATGTCCTAACTTTGCAAAATTAACACATTGCTCAAAATCAATTCAAAATTTTATTAGTCTGTGAAATCTAAAAACCTAAAGAACTACTCATCTAGATGACCCAAAAAAGGTTATAATTAAAGACTTGATAAATATAACAATTTAAAAATGGAAAGGCCAATAAGCATACATGGAATCATAATTTAATTAAGAAGGAAACAAGGAAATCCTACTGTACTGAATATGCAACTTTGACGAATTATTCTCTATATGAAAGATAAAAGACTTTCTAAAAACTGTATTACAAAAATAAGTATTCAAAATACTTAACTTGAATAAATCTTGTACTTTTTGATAGAAACTTCGTGAATGGCTACTGAATGGCTTCCTGAAGACTACAGATTTCTTCAAGAAAATCAGAGATACCAAGGGAATATTTCATGCAAAGATGGGCTCAATAAAGGACAGAAATGGTAGGGACCTAACAGAAGCAGAAGATATTAAGAAGAGGTGGCAAGAATATATGGAAGAACTGTACAAAAAAGATCGTCACAACCCAGATAATCACGATGGTGTGATCACTCACCTAGAGCCAGACATCCTGGAATGTGACGTCAAGTGGGCCTTAGGAAGCGTCAAAGGTGATGGAATAAAGCTAGTGGAGGTGATGGAATTCCAGTTGAGCTATTTCAAATCCTGAAAGACAATGCTGTGAAAGTGCAGCACTCAATATGCCAGCAAATTTGGAAAACTCAGCAGTGGCCACAGGACTGGAAAAGGTCAGTTTTCATTCCAATCCCAAAGAAAGGCAATGCCAAAGAATGCTCAAACTACCACACAATTGCACTCATCTCACACGTTTGTCAAGTAATGCTTACAATTCTCCAAGCCAGGCTTCAGCAACACGTGAACTGTGAACTTCCAGATGTTCAAGCTGGTTTTAGAAAAGGCAGAGGAACCAGAGTTCAAATTGCCAACATCCACTGGATCATCGAAAAAGCAAGAGAGTTCCAGAAAAACATCTATTTCTGCTTTATTGACTATGCCAAAGCCTTTCACTGTGTGGATCACAATAAACTGTGGAAAATTCTGAAAGAGATGGGAATACCAGACCACCTGACCTGCCTCTTGAGAAACCTGTATGCAGGTCAGGAAGCAACAGTTAGAACTTTTTATTGACTATGCCAAAGCCTTTCACTGTGTGGGTCACAATAAACTGTGGAAAATTCTGAAAGAGATGGGAATACCAGACCACCTGACCTGCCTCTTGAGAAATCGGTATGCAGGTCAGGAAGCAAGAGTTAGAACTGGACATGGAACAAAAGACTGGTTCCAAATAGGAAGAGGAGTACGTCAAGGCTGTATATTGTCTCCCTGCTTATTTAACTTCTATGCAGAGTACATCATGAGAAACGCTGGGCTGGAAGAAGCACAAGCTGGAATCAAGATTGCCAGGAGAAACATCAATAACCTCAGATATGCAATGGCACCTCCCTTATGGCAGAAAGTGAAGAGGAACTAAAGAGCCTCTTGATGAAAGTGAAAGAGGAGAGTGAAAAAATTGGCTTAAAACTCAACATTCAGAAAACTAAGTTCATGGCATCTGGTCCCATCACTTCATGGCAGATAGATGTGGAAAAGTGGCTGACTTTATTTTTCTGGGCTCCAAAATCACTGCAGATGGTGATTGCAGCTATGAAATACAAGACCCTTACTCCTTAGAAGGAAAGTTATGATCAACCTAGACAGCATATTAAAAAGCAGAGACATTACTTTGCCAACAAAGGTCTGTCTAGTCAAGGCTATGTTTTTTTCAGTGGTCATGTGTGGATGTGAGAGCTGGAATATAAAGAAAGCTGAACGCCGAAGAATGGATCCTTTTGAACTGTGATGTTGGAGAAGACTCTTGAGAGTTCCTTGGACTGCAAGGAGATCCAACCAGTCTGTCCTAGGGGTTATCAGTCTTGGGTATTCATTGGAAGGACTGATGCGAATCTGAAATTCTAGTACTTTGGCCACCCGATGCGAAGAGCTAACTCATTGGAAAAGACCCTAATGCTGGGAGGGATTGGGGGCAGGAAGAGAAGGGGACGACAGAGGATGAGATGGTTGGATGGCATCATCAACTCGATGGACATGGGTTTGGGTGGACTCCGGGATTTGGTGATGGACAGGGATGCCTGGCATGCTGCGGTTCATGGGGTCGCAGAGTCGGACACAACTGAGTGACTGAACTGAACTGAAACAATTGTGTGCAAAAAGTAGAAGATGAAATTATACTTTGTGACTCATTCTATACAACCTATTATTACTCAAATACCAAAGCCTGACCAAAACAATACAGTAAAACTGTAGATCAATAAGCTTCCCTCCAATAAATATAGACATAAAAGTCCTCAACAAAGTTCTAGCAAACGGTATAACGGTATGTCAGCAACATGTGAAAAGGACTATACATTGTGTCTATGTGGGGTTATGCCAGAAATGCAAGCTTGGTTCAACATATAAACTCCATCAATGAAATAAACCATAGTAATAGAGTATACAGCACATTCCACATGATTAGAAAAAGAAGCATTTGACAAAATCCAAGACTCTTCATGATAAATATACCTACCAAACTAGGAGTAGGAGAAAATTCCCTCACCCTAATAATGGATAGCTATCACCTCAAAATAAATAATAAATCACAGCTAATTGAGACTAAATGATGAAAGTTTAAAAGCTTTCACTCTAAAATCAGGAACTAGACAAGGATGCGTGCTCTCATCACTTTCATTCAACACTGTACTGAAGTTCTAGCCTGGGAAACTTGACAGAAGATAAAAGACATTCAGACTGAAAAGAAATAAGTAATTTCTTTTATAATTGAAGGTACCATAATTTTATATTAATATATCAAAAGTACCAAGGAATCCATAATTACTAAGCTAACAAAGAAGGCTGGCAAGGTAGCAGGATACAAGATCATTATACAAAAATTAATTGTATTTCTATACACAAATAATGAGAAATTCTATTTATGCTGGTATCAAAAATAATATAAAGCCATTAAAATATATGATGAAAATTTTAAATTTTAAATAAAATGTCAATTCCCAAGTCACACTAGTCATATTTCAAGTGGTCAACAGCCATATGTGGCTGGTAGCTACGTTCTTGAAATAGAACAGATAGAGAACCTTTCCTTCACTGTAGAAAGTTCTAATGAATGGTGCTAGTCTAGAGCACTTGCTGATAAAATCTTATTAATCTGGGGTCCTACAACTCAGATCCAGTCACACAGTAGGTATTCCATAAGTGAAGGATCCATTTATGAAAGCTGAGCTGGGGTGATCTTAAACGGGGTGATCATAAATGGGAAACTGATGCAGAAAGAAAAAAAATAAAAACACAGATCTCTACAGTTTGGTGTTGGGCAATTATCTTCCAACTAAATACAGACAAATAGTTATTGGAGGGTTTTTGAGCTTGGTGTTGCAAAGAGCAAATGATCTGTGAATTCTGTTTGTTTTTCCCAACTACTTCATCTAAACAAGAATTTGTATAATGAACTTTTAGATCTAAGCAAGTGCAAAGGCTGTCTTTAGAAGGCAAGGGCCCAGGGTAAACCGGATTCCGCTGGACTGACATGATGGCTGTCTACTGGTGGCAGCTGAGGGCAGCAGAGAGCTGGCAGGGTGGTGAGCCCTGGGGAGTATCAAAGTATGAGTGAACTCAAGTTGCTACTGCTGCTGCTGCTAAGTTGCTTCGGTCGTGTCTGAACCCACATCGGGGACTCACAGACCGAAAGGAAAGCCAAGGCTACAAAGCGCAGCATTAGGAAGGCTGCCACATGCAGTTGGGACCAAGGTATAAACAAAGATGCCAGGATCTGTGGTTTCCCATTGCACTTTAGAGGGAGGTTTGGTCTTCTTTTTATTTTCATTTAAATTATAAGCAAACTGAAGAAAATTAATTTCACTGTTAACCAAACAGATGTGTGTAGCCAAAACACTGGTTTAATTTTTTGGTGTATTTCCTTGCTATATAATCATTATTTTGTATACCTGAAACTAATACAACGTTGTAAATCAACTATACTTCAATAAAAAAAAGAAAAATGATAATAAAATAAATAAATAAATAAATGTTTTATTTTATAGGTTGATTTAAAAAAACTTACTATTCTGTAAACATCTTTCCATTTCTTTACATATTTGTAGTATTCCTACTCATCATTTTTAATGGCCCTTTTTTATATTTGGTTGTTGTAGATTTGTTCTGTTTGATTTAACCATTTGCCAATTACAGCACACTGAGTGAGTGAGTGAGTGAAGTTGCTTAGTCGTGTCCGACTCTCTGCGACCCCGTGGGCTGTAGCCTACCAGTTTCCTCCATCCATGGAATTTCCCAGGCAAGAATACTGGAGTGGGGTGTCATTTCCTTCTCCAAGAGATCTTCCCAACCTAGCGACTGAACCCGGGTTTCCTGCGTTGTAGGCAGACGCTTTTACCGTCTGCACCACCAGGGAAGTCTAGAACACAAAAGGGTTATTCTAATTTTTAACCCTTTGAAACAATATAAATACTAGGAAAATCTTTGTGCATATCTATAATGATCTTAGAGTAAATTCCTTAAGTAAAATAGTAGATGAGAAGCTCATACCTAAAAGTTTTTGTATTTGAATTGTTAGATCCCTTCTTGAAGGCTATAACAGTTTACTCTCTTCCACTAATGTCCATTTTACAAAACTTTTATCAATTCCGGTAATATTAAAAACGACCAAACAAACAATATCCACTATAGCCAAATACTTCAAAACTTTGCCAACTTGATTGGTAAAAAAAATGACATCTAATTTTTTAAAGTAGCATTTCTTTGGTTACTGCAGGTGTTGGATTGTGGGAAAAAAAATATTGGTCATATATTTGTGTGTGTCTGTATGTGTGTCAGTGTGTGAGAGTATGCATTTGGTTGGCCTGCTTATTTTGTTATCATCGATTTTCTACAAAATGTTTTGTAGAGCTTTGTAAGTGCTGTCTACATAGTTAAATATATGCTGCAAATAAAAAACAATAAAATACTTAGGTATGAAAATAAGGAAATAAGTTAAGACTTGTACAGTGAAAACTATAAAATACCATAGAAAGAAATTTTAAAAGATTTAAATAAATGAAGCAATATCCTATGTTTATAAAGTGGCTGCAAAGTCGCTTCAGTCGTGTCCGACTCTGTGTGGTCCTATAGACGGCAGCCCACCAGGCTCCCCTGTCCCAGGGATTCTCCAGGCAAGAACACTGGAGTGGGTTGCCTTTTCCTTCTCCAATGCATGAAAGTGAAAAGTGAAAGTGAAGTTACAAAGTCATGTCTGATTCTTCGTGACCCCATGGACTGCAGCCCACCAGGCTCCTCCATCCATGGATTTTCCAGGCAAGGGCGCTGGAGTGGGGTGCCATCACCTTTATAAAGTAGAAGACTTGTTAAAATGGCAATACTCCTCACATTCATCTATAGATTCAAAAAAACCCTCCCAAAATCTTAAAATTCACATAGAAATGCAGGGACTCAGAATAAACAAAACAATCATGAAAAGTAAAAACAAAGTTTGAAGACTCATGCTTCCCAATTTCAAAACTTTCTGTAAGTCTACATTCACCAAGGCTTTGTGGAACTGCTGTAGGGCTAGATATATAGATCAATGGGGTAAAATTGTGAGTACAATTACCCTGTGTATTTAAGGTCAATTAAATTTTGACAAAGGTGCCAAGACAATTCAGTGAGGAAAGAAAATTTTTTACAACATACAGTGCTGAAGACAACTAGATATCCATATGCAAAAGAAAAAAGTTGTGATCATTCATCATAACACTTTAAAAAATTTAGCTAAAAATGGATCAAAGATCTAAATGTAAGAGTTAAACGTATAACTTCTTTAGAAGAAAACATCAGTATAAAAGTGTGTAACCTTGGATCAAGCAGTGAAGTCTTAGATATGATACCAAAAACAACCAAAGGAAAAAAGATGAAATTGTCCTCATTAAATTTTAAAACTTTGGTGTTTCAGAGAATAAAATAAAAAAGTCATAGAATAAACTCATAGAATAGGAGAAGATATTTGCAAATCATACATCTGACTAGGGGCTAGTATCCAGAATACATAAAGAACTATTATAACTCAACAGTTAAAAAAAATCCAGTAACTCTGAAAAAATGGACAAAGTATTTCAATAGAATTTTTTTCAAAGATGTACAAATAGATGATAAACATATTCAACATCAATGGAAATGGGGGTTATTACACATCATAATGATATTGAAAACTTACTTTACAAATTCTAAGATATTTATAATTGAAAGGACAAACTATAATAAGTACTGGCAATAATGTGGAGAAATATAAATTCATGCACTGTTGGTCAGCTAGTGAAATAGTGCAGGCACTTTGAAAACAGTCTGGCAGTTCCTCAAAAAGTTACACATAAAGTTACCATATGGCCCAGAAATTCTAATTCTACATATATATCCAAGAGAATTGAAAACATATGTCCATACACAAACTAGTAGTTGAATGCTTATAGCAGCACTGTTCAAAAAAGCCAGAAAGTGAAACAACACAAATGTCCATCAACAGATGAAGGGACAAATAAAATGCAATACGTCCATAGAATAGAATACTATTATGCTCAAAGAAAAAAGAATGATTCATGCTGCAACATGATGAATCTTTAAAACAAAAGGCCACATACTGCATTATTCTTTTTATGTGAAATATATTCAGAATAAGCAAACCCAATGATACAGAAAGTAGACGACTGCTTCAAAAGACTGGAGTGGACTGGAGGGGATGAAGACTGACTGCTGATGGGTACAAGTTATAAATACCAGAGATTAAACAGTTGCCACAACTACACTACTCTGTGAATATACTAAGGACCACCAGCTTGCACACTTTAAAATGGTGAATATTTTAGTATGTGAATTAGATTTCATTTTTCTTTAAACTGCGGCTTGTTAGGCCAGTACCAAAGAGGTCAACAAGAAGGCTACTATGGGAATTTAGGGGAGACTCTACCTAATCAATCGCTGAAGTACTAGGCTATTTTGAAGTTAACACAATAGGGGGCAGTGAATAATCCTGACTTAGAAATGATAGCTTTAAGAGACTCCTTTCTCTTGGCAAAAAAGAGCTGAGTTACTCATGGATGAGAAAGAAGTGATCCTCTTCATCTATTCTATGTAATAATGTTTATATTAAGCATTGAACTATTTAATAAAACAAAATAACCATGTATTAAATGCTGAGTGACAGGCCATGAATGCAACCTGATACAACCTGGTTCTGTAGGGGTTCAGACAGAATCTCTCCAATATGCATTACTTTTGCATAAGGATTATTTTGAGTTAAAGGCAACTGATATCCTGTGAGTTCAACAGAAGGCTCTCTTTTAACTAGCTAGAAGAATTTAAATTAGGAATGCTTTCCCCAGAAAAGACTTATTACAGAAGATAAATTTTATCTAAGTGGCCCCCTCTACATAGCAGGGCAGACATCTAATTAGTAAATATCTCCTCCTCACATTATCGTCCTGTGAATAACCTTTCTATTATTGGAAGCCCCAGGTCCCTATTCTATTCCTTAGCTCAGGATGACATATATGCTTCATTTTACCTTTGTCTTGGAACCTCTCATGTATAAGAGTTTCCCATATGTAAAAATTAAATTTTATTTTCTCCTGTTAATCTGTCTCATGTTAATTTAATTCCTAGACTAGCCAAAAGACTAGCCAAAAGAGCAGAGAGAAGTTTTTCCTCCCCAGTTTTATCTGTCAAAGACTCACAGCCTAGAAGGTAAAGCAGATCCTACTTAAAGTATAAACATCCTATGCCCTTGCAAAACTGTTTGCACGTCTGCATCCTTACTCTTCTATCTATAGCAAAGGCCCTAAGACTGTCATGAAATAATTGAAGCTGAAACTGGCATGCACTTTGCACTGAGAAGTTCCAATAGCAAAATCTATCTCAAAGTCCCTTATTGAATAATCTTCATAGCAATCACCCTGAGGGAGTCTAAACATGAAATTTAAAAGTTTATATTACATTGAAGATGGTATAGCACCTGTCTCTTATACACATCTCCTGTTAATCTGTCTCATGTTAATTTAATTCCTAGACTAGCCAAAAGACTAGCCAAAAGAGCAGAGAGAAGTTTTTCCTCCCCAGTTTTATCTGTCAAAGACTCACAGCCTAGAAGGTAAAGCAGATCCTACTTAAAGTATAAACATCCTATGCCCTTGCAAAACTGTTTGCACGTCTGCATCCTTACTCTTCTATCTATAGCAAAGGCCCTAAGACTGTCATGAAATAATTGAAGCTGAAACTGGCATGCACTTTGCACTGAGAAGTTCCAATAGCAAAATCTATCTCAAAGTCCCAGAATAGAAGAGAAACAGACAATCAGAGGAATCTGGTGATGGCCTGTGATGGCAATGCTGACGTAGGGAATGTGATAGCGGGGGAAAGCCTTCTGGGGATCAGGGGTAGAATTAGAAATACTTGGAAGGAAGTGTGTACAAAATGATCTCCCAAATTCAAGGAGTACCAAGCTAGGAAACAAGGCAATAACTCAGAGATAGGAAGACAATCGGGAGACACAGCTGTTTGAATCTGCATAGGAGGTCAAAATGAGCCCAGTATTAAATCTGATTCTCCTAAGCTACTAATGTCAAGCTACATGAAAAATCATTTCTTATTCACTATTATTTGTTGCTCCTTCATCAACTGAGAGGCTTAAAACAGGGCAGACACTCAATAACCGTTTATTGAGTAAGTGAAAAAAAAAAAAAGGATGAAATGACCCCAACTCTGACAGAGAGATTTAGGGGCAGAAAGCTAAGTCTACCACAATACTTGACTATCTTTATGTAGCCAGGCCTTTTAATGACATCAATAGCTTTCACGAGGTCAATAAACACAGTGTGGAAAATTATTCCTTAATTTCTGCAAATTACTACCAAGAATCGTCATTCAATTACCCTTCAATGTGGCCTCAGGCTTCACTGAAATTGTAGAAGAATAGTTAACAAAGAGTTTCTAAAGCTAATGCAAGCAATCTGGCCAAGATTCCTTCTTCAATAGAGCATTTTAAATGCTGCTTACCTATAGGCATAGGCTATAAGAAGAATAATGCCCAGAGTAAAATTCACCCTGCTGCACCAAATTCCTTGTATTTCCAAAATTATTGCAATTGTCAGTAGCTAAATATTTACTTGGGTGTCATGAAGCATTTACATCATATTGATAATGTTATCTATATTCTTGAAACAGAAGTCCTAGTACCATGCGATTTTTGTTAAATTAATATTTAAGTTCCTAAAGGAGATCAGTCCTGAATGTTCATTGGAAGAACTAATGTTGAAGCTGAAACTCTAATACTTTGGCCACCTGATATGAAGAGCTGACTCATTTGAAAAGACGCTGATTTTGGGAAAGATTAAAGGCGAGAGGAGAAGAGGATGACAGAGGATGAGATGGTTGGATGGCATCACCAACTCAATGGACATGAGTCTGAATAAACTCCGGGAGTTGGTGATGGACAGGGAGGCCTGGCACGCTGCAGTCCATGGGGTCACAAGAGTTGGACACGACTGAGGGACCGAACCGAACTGAACATTTAAGTAGAGCCCCCAGGGTGTTCAACAATTCAACAAAGACTTGAAGGCAAGGTGAGAGATAAGATTATTACAGGTCCTGGAGGTATGGACATGCCTACAACAGCTATACAGGTGACCCAGGCAGAGAGGGAGCTACAGGATCTGAGGCGTATACCTTCAGTAGGGTCTGCGGGCAGAGTTTATTGAGCGTTGTTGCTGACCTAAGTCTGTATTGGTCAATTCAAATGAAAAAGAGCTGGGTTTTTGGTAAGCTGCCAAGGGCTGGGTCTTCCTCTAAGGAGCACACAGAGGGTGGAAGCGAGAGGCAGGAGAGACCATCACTGCAGACTTGCAGAAGTCACATCAGGAACTTAACACTTGCCCTTGACTCTGTTGTCTCTTTTCTAGGACATGCACTGGGGACAGGCTAAGCTATTGTCAGTTCTAGGGCCCTGCAATATTTAGTCACAGAAAAATGGACAGGAAGTCAGTGATGTTATGGAGTGGTTTAAACTCAATTTACAGATGCTTCCTTAGTTACGGCAGCTTCTTAAAGAAGATAAAGACATGATCTAAATAGTCTTAGACTGCAGTTTGCAATTTATCTAGATTTTAATATCACAATATAAACTTCTTAGTATAGATTTTTTGGTTGGACTCAATGATTGAGGACACAGTTAAAATGCATTACTTGATTATTGGTGAAACACTCCTTGGTATTTTGATCAAACTTCTTTGACTAGTTATACCGATATGAGAAAATCCTTAGTAGTTATGGTTACTGAGCAATTGATATCCTGGTGTCCACTTGCTGTGTAACATCCATAATAAAGAGGAGATAATGAAGTTGAGATAACGATCATTCTCAGTGAGAATTTATTCCTCTAATAAAATGTTTAAAGTCCAGGAAACTGAATAATTCTCTTTGATGTATTAAAATTATTCCTACATTGAAAATTAACATGTATTCATTCAACAAATTTCTGTTATGTGTCTACTAAGTGGCACGCACTTGGTAGCATATATGAAAGGAGAAACAGTGAGCATCTTATCCAGAATGGTGGATTTTCAACAATGTTTAAGATCTAATGAAAAGATTTTATAAGAAGCACTGTATAAGAAAATTTCAAATTTTGTTTTTCAAACAGTAGTAATATTTTATAAGGCACATACATAAGAGAATCAAATTTTTTAAATCTTTTTTTTTTAATCTTTTATTCTCTGAAAAATCAATATTGTTAGCTACTTAGACATTACTGTCCCAGTCCTCCTCAGGCTTACTCCTACCTATATTAGAACCAGGGTCATAACTTTCAAGACATTTCCCTATATTTCTGTGCAAAATAAGTACCATAAGTATTGAAATAATTTTTACTGGCTGCCTGTTCAGTCAGTTCAATTCAGTCGCTCAGTCGTGTCCAACTCTTTGCAACCCCATGAATCGCAGCACGCTAGGCCTCCCTATCTGTCACAAACACCCAGAGTTCACTCAGACTCACGTCCATCGAGTCAATGATGCCATCCATCCATTTCATCCTCTGTCATCCCCTTCTCTTCCTGCCCCCAATCCCTCCCAGCATCAGAGTCTTTTCCAATGAGTCAAATCTTCGCATAAGGTGGCCAAAGTACTGGAGTTTCAGCTTTAGCATTATTCCTTCCAAAGAAATCCCAGGGCTGATCTCCTTCAGAATGGACTGGTTGGATCTCCCTGCAGTCCAAGGGACTCTCAAGAGTCTTCTCCAACACCACAGTTCAAAAGCATCAGTTCTTTGGTGCTCAGCCTTCTTCACAGTCCAACTCCTGTCTCTTATACACATCTGGATTATACAGCGTGTCTATGTGGGGTTATGCCAGAAATGCAAGCTTGGTTCAACATATAAACTCCATCAATGTAATAAACCATAGTAATAGAGTATACAGCACATTCCACATGATTAGAAAAAGAAGCATTTGACAAAATCCAAGACTCTTCATGATAAATATACCTACCAAACTAGGAGTAGGAGAAAATTCCCTCACCCTAATAATGGATAGCTATCACCTCAAAATAAATAATAAATCACAGCTAATTGAGACTAAATGATGAAAGT
>SJYX01022463.1:188995-207503 GCA_006410675.1 Oreotragus oreotragus
CCATCTATTTCCCATGAAGTGATGGGACCGGATGCCATGATCTTCGTTTTCTGAATGTTGAGCTTTAAGCCAACTTTTTCACTCTCCTCTTTCACTTTCACCAAGAGGCTGTTTAGTTTCTCTTCACTTTCTGCCATAAGGGTGGTGTCATCTGCGTATCTGAGGTTATTGATATTTCTCCCAGCAATCTTGATTCCAGCTTGTGCTTCTTCCATTCCAGCGTTTCTCATGATGTACTCTGCATAAGTTAAATAAGCAGGGTGACAATATACAGCCTTGACGTACTCCTTTTCCTATTTGGAACCAGTCTGTTGTTCCATGTCCAGTTCTAACTGTTGCTTCCTGACCTGTATACAGATTTCTCAAGAGGCAGGTCAGGTGGTCTGGTATTCCCATCTCTCTCAGAATTTTCCACAGTTTATTGTGATCCACACAGTCAAAGGCTTTGGCATAGTCAATAAAGCAGAAATAGATGTTTTTCTGGAATTCTCTTGCTTTTTCAATTATCCAGCGGATGTCGGCAATTTGATCTCTGGTTCCTCTGCCTTTCCTAAAACCAGCTTGAACATCTGGAAGTTCACGGTTCACGTATTGCTGAAGCCTGGCTTGCTGAATTTTGAGTATTACTTTACTAGCGTGTGAGATGAGTGCAATTGTGCGGTAGTTTGAGTATTCTTTGTTATTGCCTTTCTTTGGGATTGGAATGAAAACTGACCAGGGCAATAATCAAGTTTCTTTTTGTATTACCTATCCATTAACACATTTAGACCCTCCCAGAACAGAAAACCGGCAAATAAAAAGCAATTATGAGTATATTTTACATTATAAATCCATAGTGCCATGAATGTAGTACAAACCAATTAGATTTTGAATAAGCAAATGGTTTGCGCCTTAAAGGAAGCTTTCAGTGAAAACACTTAAACAAGATACAAATTACTGAAATTCAACCATGTACATAAATATAGATTTTCTTATATTAACTTTGCTTAATATATGTTCTCACAACTCACAAGTTCCTTAGAACTATTAAAGTTTGTATTTAGTGTTATTATTGCATAACAAAGCATCAAGCTACTTGTGCAAGAGCCTTGGACTAAGAGTCAGGGGGAGGGTTCAGGTTTGTGTGGACTTGGGCATATCTTTCACTTCTCTCCACCTAATCTATGATGGTTCATTTTCTATGCCAGTTTGACTGGACTAAGATGCCCAGCTAGTTGTTAAACCTTTACTTGTGGGTATGTCTATGAGGATGTTCCCCCAAGAGACTGGCATTCAAACTGGAAAACTGAACAAAGCATGTGCCCCTCCCCAATGTGGGTGGGCATCAACCAATTCCTTAGGGGCTCAAACAGAATAAAATGTGGAGAAAGGGTGAATTCCCTCACCCCATCTCGGTCTCTGAACTGGGACACCCGTCTTCTCGTGTCCTTGGACACTGGCACTCCTCAAGCCTTTGGGTTCAGGATGAATGACACCAGCTCACAAAGGGAAGACTGTGGGCTTCTCAGCTTCTATAATCACATAAAACAATCCCTATAGTAAACCTCTATCTGCTTTCAGCAGGATGTACGTCTCCTATTGATTTGGTTCCCTAGAGAACCCTAATACGTAGTCCAAGGGAATTGTACTTGATGCATATGCAACTTTCTTCCATTTCTAAAATGCTATGACACATCATGATGGGAACAGCTACTTCCTTTATGTTCAGTTCACTTCAGTCACTTAGTCGTGTCCGACTCTTTGTGATCCCATGGACTGCAACACGCCAGGCCTCCCTGTCCATCACCTTTATGTTAGAAGCTTTATTTAGGACCAAGAGCATAAAGGTAGGATTTACTAAAATTGACCATCTGGCACCTTATGTGATATAAGCTATTCATAGGATACATTGCTAGCCTGTCACATGCGTTGTTCTAAATAGTTTTTCCTAATTGTCAGATATTCAAAGGGATTCAATAAATATGGGGGATGTGCAATGCTACCTGCAGTACATTTACTTATCAATATTCTGGTCTGCATTTTGAGGATTCCCAAATTAACCTAAGTTTATTTCCCCTTATATCACTATAAAGGGTTGTAGGACCAAAGTTAAACTTAAAGGATAACCACTCTCTCCTTTAAATAGAAAGTGATAATTGTTGGGACACTTTTCATGCTTGCTATCCCTTCATTTTTTTTTTTTTTTACATTGTATTGAATAATCTTCATAGCAATCACCCTGAGGGAGTCTAAACATGAAATTTAAAAGTTTATATTACATTGAAGATGGTATAGCACTCATCCTGATGTAGATTCATAGCCTCAGATAATTGTAAAAACATTTATATGAGAAAGTTTCTCAAGGATTTTCAAAGCATAATTATGTGAGAAGCTGTTGCGAAAAGTGACTCGACACAGCTCAGGACAATTGCAATTCATATCAATGGAGTTAGAATAGAATCCTATCAGGATATAGTGTGATAACTGTTTGCACTGAAACCTACAATCTTTCTCACCCTACTGCAGAGTGCCATGAAAATTGACTGTTTAGCTCAACAAGAGTATCTGTTTTCCTCAAAACACATAGACATTCAAGATTTGATAATTTAAGTACTTGCCAGTGTTTACATTCTAGTCTTTGACCCCTGTGTCAAAGGGCTTGCTGTTCCCAGAATTTCCACCATGCCCTTCCTGTCTGAAGTCTCTGCTATCTCCATATCCCTCACAAATACCTACTATTTTACTTCTTTGCCCCCATCTGCAATTAAGATGATGCACTCCTTTTCTTCTCCCACTCTTTTCCTATAGGAGAAATAAAAGTTCAGCACTTGTAGTACCTCTCTGGATATCAATCTTCCCTTTCATCACAGAAGGCTCCCAATCCAGAAGAAGGAATTGTGTCATCTTTCATAGTGTCCCAAGCCTAGCTTGAGAGCTTGAACATGGCAGGCACTCAACTAACATTTCTGAATATTCTGTAAGAGGTAAAACCGAGACTCACAGAGACATAGCTTGTCTAAAGCCATTCAGCTGTTTTGCCAGAAGCTGAGTCCTGATTCTTGTAGGTCTATCAATCTTCGCACAGAATTAGATTACAAAAGACAATGCAGTTGGCCCAGGTATACTCCCACTATTTCCATTTTCTTCTATCTTCCCTAAAATAATATCCTAAGCATATTTGCTCTCTGCGCTCCTGAACACCAAAACTTAAGATCCTCCACGAATGTCCACTTTTGCCCCATCTGGTGAGCTCATTTTGCACACTTTAGCATCTTGCCTATGCTTTCAGAGCTAAGCAGTCTCTCTATTCTAACTGCCTGAGTGTCTGCCCCATGGCCATTAGCCATATAATCCCAAAGCAGCTAGAAAGTAAAATTTCACTTACCACGTATTTCATCTTTATTGATACACAGTGTGATTATACCTCTGAAGAGGTAATGCTCCAGAAATATTAGGTATGTTCATATGAGATCCATGAGCCATTTCAGATGATAAAAAAAATAGGATAATTGCTTTACAGAATTTTGCTGTTTTCTGTCAAACCTCAACATGAATCAGCCATAGGGATACATATATCCCCTCTCTTTTGAAACTCCCTCCCAGGTTCCTTCCCATCCCACCCCTCTAGGTTTATACAGAGCCCCTTTTTGAGTTTCCTGAGCCATACAGCAAATTCCCATTGGGTATATATTTTACATATGGTAATGTAAGTTTCCATGTTACACTTTCCATACATCTCACCCTCCCCTCCCCCCTCTCTTTGTGTCCATAAGTCTATTCTGTATGGCTGTGTCTCCATTGTTGCCCTATAAATAAATTCATCAGTGCCATTTTTCTAGATTCCATGTATATGTGTTAGAATACAGTATTTATCTTTCTGTTTCTGACTCACTTTACTCTGTATAATAAGTTCTAGGTTCATCCGCCTCATTAGAACTGACTCAAAGGTGTCCCTTTTTATGGCTGAGTAATATTCCATTGTGTATATATACCACAACTTCTTTATCCATTCATCTGTCGGTGGACATCTAGTTTGCTTCCANTTTTTCTAGATTCCATGTATATGTGTTAGAATACAGTATTTATCTTTCTGTTTCTGACTCACTTTACTCTGTATAATAAGTTCTAGGTTCATCCGCCTCATTAGAACTGACTCAAAGGTGTCCCTTTTTATGGCTGAGTAATATTCCATTGTGTATATATACCACAACTTCTTTATCCATTCATCTGTCGGTGGACATCTAGTTTGCTTCCATGTTCTAGCTATTATAAATAGTGCTGCAGTGAACAATGGGATACATGTGTTACAGTGATGCTAAGGCTTTTCTTATGTAATCTGTTAGGTGGTTTATTACATTTATTGTTTTTCAATTATTAATTCAGTTTTGTACTTTTGAAATAAACCCAACTTCATTGTAATATTTTTTAATTTTCATATTGCTGGATTCAATTTGCTAATATTTTTGTTAGGATTCTTGCATCTGTCTTTATAAGGGACATTGGGCTTTTCCTTTCTTGAATGTTTCACGTTAGATTTTGATATTAAGTTGATGCTCGTGTCCTAATGTGAATTAAAAGTGTTCTCTTTTTCACTTTACTAGAAGAGTTTGTATAAGACTATTTCTTTCTTACCAAATATTGAATGCTTTCCTTCTTACTTAAGGAACAAGTCAATTATATTCAACATTACACTGGAGAGTCTAACTAGAACAATAAGGCAAGAAACAAATAAAATCATACTAATTAGAAATAAGGAAGTAAAACTCTTTTTATTCACAGAACCTGAGCATCCGTATAGAAAGCCTACTGAGTCTATGATGAAGCTCCTAGAAATAGTAAGTAAATTTAGTGGTGTTGCAAGGTATAACATCAATTTACAAAACTCAATTATATATCTAAATATTAGAGACAAATAATTAGAAATTGAAGTTTAAGAAGACCATTTATAATAACATCAAAGCCTGTGTAATAATTAAGGATGAATTTGACAAAATGTGCCCCAGACTTGTACAGTGAAAAGTATAAAATATACCATAGTGAAACTATAAGACATATATAAATGGACAGCTATCAGTTCTCCCCCAATTGATCTATTATGTAATCACAGTAAAAATTCCAGGAGGCTATATTTTCTAGATAAGTACCAGCCAAGACTAGAATCTATAAGGAAATACAAGGGAACTAAAAGAACAAAATCAAGTATAATAAAAAATAAAGTTAGACTTATATTACCCAATTTTGAGACATATTTAACAAGCTAAAAAATCAAGATGGTGGGTGTGGTGTTCACATGAAGATTGACAAAATAATTGATAAAACAGGGTAGAGTCCAGAAAAATACCCACTAGTATGTGTCTCTTTACCTCATGAAATGTAGTGTAAGTCACTTTGTTCTTTTTAAAGAATTCTCTTTATATCGTTGCTCTCATTATTAGCTTGTCAGTTTTACAAATAAATATTCAGTTAGAAATGTTTCTAGTTTCCCTTGTGATTTTCTTTTTGCCCCTTTAGTTATTAGGAGATATATTTTTTAATTTTGAAATAATGTGTTTTTCTCCTTGTATATCTTATTTTTATTCACTTCAAATAAACTTCTATTGTGGTCAGAGATAGTACTCTATAGTATTATTGTATTTGGAAATTTATTGAGACTTGTTGTATGTCCCAGCATAGAGTTTTGATGAACTTACTGTTGGTTGATACCTGAAAATAATATGTGATTTGCATATTGGCTTGAGTTTCCCTTAAATATCGGTATT
This sequence comes from Oreotragus oreotragus, assembly GCA_006410675.1. Taxonomy (NCBI): domain Eukaryota; kingdom Metazoa; phylum Chordata; class Mammalia; order Artiodactyla; family Bovidae; genus Oreotragus; species Oreotragus oreotragus. The sequence continues at coordinate 194,734 of SJYX01022463.1, forward strand.
AATTATGTCATTATGGTTGGTAGTATTCAGATCTTATGTATTTAGTGATTTTTATCTGTCAGTTGCTGAGAGAAAATCTTAAGTATGATTCTTTTTCTCTTTAATTTTGTCAACATTTGCTTCATGTATTTTGAAGCTGTTTTACTAGGGGCTTGCGTATTTATAATTATCATGTTTTTCTAATTAATTGAGCCGTTTGCTAACTATTACTTGTAACTATAATATTACTTGCCAGTGTTTACATTCTAGTCTTTGACCCCTGTGTCAAAGGGCTTGCTGTTCCCAGAATTTCCACCATGCCCTTCCTGTCTGAAGTCTCTGCTATCTCCATATCCCTCACAAATACCTACTATTTTACTTCTTTGCCCCCATCTGCAATTAAGATGATGCACTCCTTTTCTTCTCCCACTCTTTTCCTATAGGAGAAATAAAAGTTCAGCACTTGTAGTACCTCTCTGGATATCAATCTTCCCTTTCATCACAGAAGGCTCCCAATCCAGAAGAAGGAATTGTGTCATCTTTCATAGTGTCCCAAGCCTAGCTTGAGAGCTTGAACATGGCAGGCACTCAACTAACATTTCTGAATATTCTGTAAGAGGTAAAACCGAGACTCACAGAGACATAGCTTGTCTAAAGCCATTCAGCTGTTTTGCCAGAAGCTGAGTCCTGATTCTTGTAGGTCTATCAATCTTCGCACAGAATTAGATTACAAAAGACAATGCAGTTGGCCCAGGTATACTCCCACTATTTCCATTTTCTTCTATCTTCCCTAAAATAATATCCTAAGCATATTTGCTCTCTGCGCTCCTGAACACCAAAACTTAAGATCCTCCACGAATGTCCACTTTTGCCCCATCTGGTGAGCTCATTTTGCACACTTTAGCATCTTGCCTATGCTTTCAGAGCTAAGCAGTCTCTCTATTCTAACTGCCTGAGTGTCTGCCCCATGGCCATTAGCCATATAATCCCAAAGCAGCTAGAAAGTAAAATTTCACTTACCACGTATTTCATCTTTATTGATACACAGTGTGATTATACCTCTGAAGAGGTAATGCTCCAGAAATATTAGGTATGTTCATATGAGATCCATGAGCCATTTCAGATGATAAAAAAAAAGTACCACTTTATGGAATTCGAACCACTCCATTAACTTTGCATTGCATAAAACTATCAGGTAGAATTTTTAATTGAACAGGCTTGAACTTTCTTAGTGCCTATTTCTTCCTTTCTGTATTAAAATTTCACCCTTATTGCTTCTAAATATACAAACATGCATATGCATATATAAACACTCCACTTAATTAAAGCTAGAAAACCCATTCACTTAATTAGTTAGTATGAATAAGGCACCCTTTGGAAAAGATGCTATCAACTTCTGACACTCTAGAAAAGCTATTTAACACGTAAAAGTGAATCTGACTCTCTTTTGCTCTCTATAAATTGTGTTCTAAAATGTGTCAACATTTACATGCACACATATACTTCAGATGTCACAACAGGAATTTTAAACAAATTTATAACATATATAACCAGGAATAGTCATTTGCTGGAAAAGAAATATGAATAAAGAGAACCTCTCAATGATTCTTTTCAAATTTCCTCTGTAGTTTAATGATAAAATCTATTGAACAATGAACTTCAGACAAACTTCTAAATACTTCACATGAAATATTTTGTCAGTTCTTACAACAGCCTTACATGAGTATGCTACCATTGCCTCCACATATAGATGAAGAAACAGGTACATATAGGTCAAATAATTTGGCTAAATTTTCATAGCTAGTGAGCTTTCTAATCCACCATGTATTAGGATCAGAAGCCAAAAGGAAATGGATGATCCCAGTAAAAGTGATCACTTAGTACCAAAGAGGAAAGACTGGGTACACAAAAACTGACAAGGATTTGTGCTATTAAAAATGTTTAATGATAAATATTCAAAATGATGACCCATGTTTTCACTAAAGGGCTAAAATGTGTTTAATCTCAGTAATTTAGAAAAATACACTGTACAAAATAATATATTGTGGGAAAATGTAGTTTAAGTGGATCAAAATTTTTTAAATAGTTTATGCGGGGGAATTTGTAAAACTTATGTATATGAGACATACAGTTTAAAATGAATGCTGTCTAGATGAGGCGTTACTATAGTTTCCTGTCGTCAGATAAACTGCTACCTATTTTGTGCTGTATATAGATTATGGACAAGTTTTGTACAAATAGCACTCTGCCATGCAGTTTTTTTTTTTTTTAATTTTCTGCACAGAGTTTAGAATAATTCATTGCATATTAGCTCAGCTAACATAACTTTCTTGGCTCTCTGTCCCATTACCATGATTTCCATCTACTCTCTCCATCACCTGAAGCTGAGTCAATCCTACCTGTAAGCTATTTACGTGAAACTCTTTTTTTGTTTGGTTCTCAAAAGCAATGCTCTCTTTTGCTCATTTGTCTGCCTGGTTTTGATTGCTCTGATATCTTTGAAAATGTTGAATCTCCTTGAGAATGGTGCCATAAATACTGGTGATAAAAGTAAGCCAGCCAGGAGACAGATTCTAATGGATAAGCATTAAGTGTCAACTGTGATAGAACTTTCCTAGCTATTTTGGGGGGTTTGCATATTGTGAAACACCTTACATTTTTAGAAATATGTAAAAGTGATACAAGCAACCAGGAACCACATCATCTTCCTCTATAAATTATTAATTCTATTGGATAGGAATATAATTCTATTATTGACAAAGACAGAATGAAAGCATTCAATCTTTAAAAATAGGCAAGTTATTAAATTAATTTATAACATGTTATTAAAGTATAGACACATGACTAAGTATTTCAAGTCAATTTAACTGCTAATGTGGAAAAACTGTAAAAATGAAAAGATGCTTCTTCAATGTCCATGCAATGCAAATACATAAAGGATAAAAAATAAATGGCAGAGGAATGATAAAAGGCAAGATGAACAGGAAAGGAAAAGGAAAAGAAATCAGATAAGAAATCTGAGTCAAAAAATATGAGAAAGGAGAAATAGAAGAGAACAGAATAAATCAAAGACAATTAGAGTGGAGAGGAGATATTAGCTTTAGGAAAAAGTAAATTCCGAGATATTCATTTGGACCATTTACTATTCTGTTTTGGTTGAGTTTAAACAAATGGCAAATGTCCATTAAATAACCCTGAATATTTTAGATCTAATATGGTCAGGGAAATAGTGAACTTATCTGAGTGTGAGAAGAATTAAGTTAAAATTTTAAATTGTAACACAAATGATAATAACAATAACCAAAAAATACTTTAAAAATATTTTTTAAATTATCCTGTACCATGTACTGTCTTAATTGCTTGGCATGTAATATATGGTAGATTGGCATATTCAATATCCATTTCAACTTCCTTATAGTATGAGTTACCGTGGGCTAAGAAGTTAGAATTACATTTTAGATCCTTTATAGTTATGATTCCAGGTTTGATTTAGCATCCACCCATCATATTTTCCGGAGAAGGCAATGGCACCCCACTCCAGCACTCTTGCCTGGAAAATCCCATGGACGGAGGAGCCTGGTAGGCTGCAGTCCATGGGGTCGCTACGAGTCAGACATGACTGAGTGGCTTTACTTTCACTTTTCACTTTCATGCATTGGAGAAGGAAATGGCAACCCACTCCAGTGTTCTTGCCTGGAGAATCCCAGGGACAGAGGAGCCTGGTGGGCTGCCGTCTATGGGGTCGCACAGAGTCGGACACGACTGAAGCCTCTTAGCAGCAGCAGTGGAGAAGGAAATGGCAACCCACTCCACTATTCTTGCCTGGAAAATCCCATGGACAAAGGATCCTGGCAGACTACAGTCCATGGGGCCGTAAAGAGTCAACTGCCACTTAGCAGCACACTTAGATTTACATGGTATACACAAAACAATTAGAGGCCCTTAGATGGTTCAAATGCTTTCAAGTCAATCTATATATGAGGCTATTAATTTCAATCTGGTGCTAAGAAGTCAAATTATCAAGAAACACTATGGTACTGCATCTAAATTTGAAGTCTGATCCAAGAATTATGGAAACATTCTTTACATTTCCTTTTAAAAATCCCAGAAGTTACAATGGTATCAAATGGAGTTGACTTAACCTGATTTTATTAGGAGATGAGTCACAAAAATGAGGAGAATCAGTCACATTTTTAAAATTTATGATACTAACATTATACAAAAATGCACTCAATAGCTTAGGCAAATACATTGATAGCCTTTGATCTACTCAAATAACTATGTCAAAATTCAACTTCAATTCTTGTGTTTATAAATACCATGTGAACATAGCAGAGAATGACTAGAATAACCCAAGTCAAAACACTTCCTTTATTCAGTTTACTGATTATTTAAATCCCCTACATGATCTGCTTAATTTGATCAGTCACTCAGTTGTGTCTAACTCTGCAATCCCATGGACTAGTCCATGGAATTCTCCAGGCTGGAATACTGAAGTGGGTAGCCATTCTCTTCTCCAGGGTATCTTCCCAACCCAGGGATCAAATCCAGGTCTCCCGCATTACAGGCGGATTCTTTACCAGCTGAGTCCAGGGAAGCCCAAGGATACTGGAGTGGGTAGCCTATCCCTTCTCCAGCAGATCTTCCCTTTTTTTTTTTTTTTGGTGGGTTTGGAAAAGTTGTCTGTGTAACTAACCCCACCCAAATACATGTGAGAAAGAAAGGGTTAACCCATCCACTGACAAAGTAGAATTTTTCCAAGTTCATAGTGAAACAGTAGGCTTGATATTCAGTCTTTCTTAAAAGAGAAAATAAAATTCAAATTTATTGCCTCTCTAATGTAATGGTGGGGTTTAGGACATGCTACCCCAAAATATGTCACCTTGGCCTATTGAAAATCTTAAAAGAAAAAAAAAGAAAGAAAGAAAGAAAATCTTAAAAGAATTTGAGAAATTGGCAAGGCAGGAAAGGAACACTCTGACCTCCCTCCGCTCATTCTTCTTCCCTGAACGCAAAAGATAGATCTGCATATGAAAGTTTCCTCTCTGTATTAGGAGAAAATAATACATTCTTGTCACCTGAGATAAGGAATTTGGGGCCAAGAAATCTGTACAAATAAACCTTGCTACCTTTACCCCTATCTTCCTAGTTACTTCTTGACCATGTACTATCCCTAACCCCAAACCCCTTCTTCTTGTCAATATTTTTAAAAATTTATTATTAGTTTTTGTATACAAAGTATAAGACCTTCTTGCTCTGGTCATCACATTGTGTCTTTATTTTCTTGTGAAGGCCCCCATGTACATGTGAAAAATTCAATAAAATGTATATGCTTTCTGCCTGTTAATCTGTCTTTGTCAGTTCCGTTTTCAGACCTGGCTGCTGCTGCTGCTGCTGCTGCTAAGTCACTTCAGTCGTGTCTGACTCTGTGTGACCCCATAGACGGCAGCCCACCAGGCTCCCCCGTCCCTGGGATTCTCCAGGCAAGAATACTGGAGTGGGTTGCCATTTCCTTCTCCAATGCATGAAAGAGAAAAGTGAAAGTGAAGTCGCTCNTTCAGACCTGGCTGCTGCTGCTGCTGCTAAGTCACTTCAGTCGTGTCCGACTCTGTGTGACCCCATAGACGGCAGCCCACCAGGCTCCCCCGTCCCTGGGATTCTCCAGGCAAGAATACTGGAGTGGGTTGCCATTTCCTTCTCCAATGCATGAAAGTGAAAGTGAAGTCGCTCAGGCTGTCCGACTGTTAGCGACCCCGTGGACTGCAGCCCACCAGGCTCCTCCATCCGTTGGATTTTCCAGGCAAGAGTACTGGGGTGGGGTGCCATTGCCTTCCCCGTCAGACCTGGCTAGTGACCCTGAAAGGGTCAAGTAAAACTTTTCTCCCCTTTAGTTAAAAGAAGCAAACCACACCACTTCCTGATACAAAGAAGCAGAATCGGGTATTGAGAATCAGGAGAATCTAGTATTCCCAAGAGCACTAGGACTGCTGGAAAAAGACAGGAGATCAAAGAGACAGACTCAGAGGTTGAGACTTGATTGTGTTTCAGTCTCTCCATGTTTCATCCCAGAGTGGAACATCAGGTAAAATCCTGAAATGCAAACTCTGAGCCTTTGTCTCAATTTACATCTGGAATTCAGGAAAGAAATTCCTTTGATGGTTGCCCTATAATAAAATACTGGGTGTGGGTATGTCAAAAGATTCTTAATGAAAAGCTAATTAAACTGGAAGGAGGGGAAGAGTGTTGATTTGCTGAGCACAAGTGATATTGTGATTATAAGAAATGTATATTTGGTCTTTGTCTCTGTTCCTTGTGTAAAAGTCCTAAACTCCTTGGAATTTCCTAAGAGATAAGCAATAAAATATCTTTTGTTATTCAGCAGCTCCCTTTCAACCACACTTGAGTTTATGTTAATGAGGTGACTTTTGGAACACTTCCTAAATAAACAATGCAAAGAAATAGAGAAAAACAATAGCATGGGAAAAACTAAAGATCTCTTTGAGAAAATTAGAGAAACAAAGGGAATATTTCATGCAAAGATGGGCACAATAAAGGACAGAAATAGTATCCACCTGTCAGAAGCAGAAGATATTAAGAAGAGGTGGCAAGGATACACAGAAGAAATATGCAAAAAAGATGTTAATGACCTAGATAACTACAATGGTGTGATCACTGACCTAGACCCAGACATCCTGGAATGTGAACTCAAGTGGGCCTTAGGAAGCGTCACTATGAGCAAAGCTAGAGGAGGTGATGGAATTCCAGCTGATTTATTTCAAATCCTGAGAGATGATGTTGTTAAAGTGTTGCACTCAAAATGCCAGTTTCAGAAGCAGAAGATATTAAGAAGAGGTGGCAAGGATACACAGAAGAAATATGCAAAAAAGATGTTAATGACCTAGATAACTACAATGGTGTGATCACTGACCTAGACCCAGACATCCTGGAATGTGAACTCAAGTGGGCCTTAGGAAGCGTCACTATGAGCAAAGCTAGAGGAGGTGATGGAATTCCAGCTGATTTATTTCAAATCCTGAGAGATGATGTTGTTAAAGTGTTGCACTCAAAATGCCAGTGAATTTGGAAAACTCAGCAGTGGCCACAGGTCTGGAAAAGGTCAGTTTTCATTCCAATCCCAAAGAAGGGCAATGCCAAAAAATGCTCAAAGTACCACCCAATTGCACTCATCTCACATGCTAGCAAAGTAATGCTCAAATTTCTCCAAGCGAGGCTTCAGCAGTATGTGAAGTGAGAACTCCCAGATGTTCAAGCTGGATTTAGAAAAGGCAGAGAACTAGAGATCAGATTGCCAACATGTGTTGAATCATAGGAAAAGGAAAGGGAATTCCAGAAAAACATTTACTTCTGCTTCATTGACTATGCTAAAGATTTTGACTGGGTGGATCACAACAAACTGGAAAATTCTTAAAGATTTGGGAATACCAGGTGACCTTATCTGCTTCCTGAGAGGTAGAGAAGCAAAAATTAGAGCTGGACAAGAAACAACAGACTGGTTCCAAATTGGGAAAGGAGTACATCAAGGCTGTATATTGTCACCCTGCTTATTTAACTTATATGCACAGTACATCATGCGAAATGCTGGGCTGGATGAAGCACAAATTGGAATCAAGATTGCTGGGAGGAACATCAATACCTCAAATAGGCAGACGATCACATTTTTAAGGCAGAAAATGAAGAGGAACTAAAGAGTCTCTTGATGAAGGTGAAAGAGGAGAGTGAAAAAAACTGGCCTAAAACTCAACATTCAAAAAACTTAGATCATAGCATCTGGTCCCATCACTTCACGCCAAATAGATGGGGAAACAATGGAAACAGTGAGAGACTTTAGTTTCTTGGGCTCCAAAATCACTGCAAACAGTGAACGCAGCCATGAAATTAAAAGACGCTTACACCTTGGAAGAAAAGTTACAACCAACCTAGACAGCATATTAAGATGCAGAGACATTACTTTTCCAACAAAGGTCTGTCTAGTCAAACCTATGGTTTTTCCAGTAGTCATGTATGGATGTGAGAGTTGGACCATAAAGAAGGCTGAGCACCAAAGATTTGATGCTTTCAACTGTGATGTTGAAGATTCTTGAGAGTCCCTTGGACTGCAAGGAGATCAAAAAAATCAATCTTAAAGGAAATCAACCCTGAATATTCTCTGGAAGGTCTTATGCTGAAGCTGAAACTCCAATACTTTGGACACCTGATATGAAGAACTGAGTCACTGAAAAAGACCCTGATGCTGGGAAAGATTGAGGCAGGAGAAAAAGTGGACATCACAGTTGAGATGGTTGGATGGCATCACTGCTTCAGCGGACATGAGTCTGAGAAAACTCCATGAGATAGTGAATGACAGGGAAGCCTGGCATGCTGCAATCTTTGGTGTTGCAGAGTTGGACACAACTGAGCAACTGAACCACCACTACCACAACAACAAAAAACAACCACAACCAACAATGAATGATAATTTCTGTTGCTTTTGATCCTTGACAGTAATTCATGTTCTCATTGTTTGAGATTCAGCTATTCTGGTAAGTGTGTAATGGTATCTCACTGCTGTTTGAATTTTCATTCCTGATGATACATCTCTCCGTGTGCCTATTTTCCTTGTTTCTCTTTTTGGTGAGCTATTTGTTAAGGTCTTTGCCCCATTTTCTTAATCTGGGCTGTTTCTGTTCTTATTGTTGAGTTTGAAGTAGACTTTGTAACCCTGTATAATAGTCCTTTATCAGAAAAGAGGAAAATATATTCTTGTACAAATATTCTCTCCCAGCCTATGGCTGGTCTTCTTCTTCTGTGGAGCTTGTCATTTTCAGAGCAGATGTTTTCAAAGTTAATAAAGTCTAGCTTTTAATTACTTCTTTCATTGATTCCACATTTAGTGTTGTTATCTGAAAAGATATCACCATACCCAATACTGCTCACAAGATTCTCCAGTGCAGAGCCATAGATGTGGAATCAGCAATATAGAAGGCCATCTATAAAGTTATACACAGATTCTTCATCTGCATATGATGCTGGCTCCCCTAATCTCTGCACTGATCATGGTCAGTGGTATCTAGATCAATGCTATAAATTCTTCTTTAAGCACTGTTTTCACTCAAGCCCACAAATTTTGATTAGGTCGTAGCCTCATAGTGAGTCTGTGCCTCTGCATTATGGATTTCATAAAAACTTCTCAGAATTTTTCTCCCCTTAGACACAACAGAATGGCTAAAGTTCATTGGCGTTGGGCATTCCTCTTCCCTAATGTCTGTTAGATTTTGAAAATAGTCCAGCAGGTTAGGCTCTGGTTAACTGGTTTCTCCTGAGGATCGCCTTTATTAGGAGAAACAGAGCGTTCTGGCATTGTTCAAAATGGTTTATATTCCTAGTCTACCAGAAAGTGAAAGTGATATTGTTAGTTGCTCAGTCGTGTCTTACACTTTGCGACCCCATGGGCTGTAGCCCCCCAGGATCCTCTGTCCATGGAATTTTCCAGGCAAAAATACTGGAGTGGGCTGCCATTTTCTTCTCCAGGGAAGGAAACAAGAGGATTTTTTTTTTTTTTAATAGGAACCTGGTTCATTTCTTGGAATTAAACTCCACTATACTAGGGTGCCACCTTGTGAAGGTCCCCTGGAGTTTTTAATTCTCAGATGTTTCCACACTATATCTCCAGCAATTTGTCAGAGTTCAGGTTTTCCTATCTCATCATAGGTTTCTGTTTGTGAGTTTCTGCTCTGGTAAGCTAACTCCCTATATTTGTCTCTCTGTCTCTAATTTTGAGGGCAGTGGTTTGCCCTGTGTCCTCCTACAGAACACAGACAAGTTGTTGATTTTAAGTCTGCTTAGTTTTTTTACTCATTAGGAAAGAACAAAGACTTTCAAGATCATTACATGTAGAACAAAAAGACAGAAGTCACCAATTCCTTTTAATTATGTACTTTAAGCATTTCAAGAGCCCATTTTTCTCTTCTCATTTGCACAAAAATTTCTATATCTAGATCCATCTACACAGGTCACTTGCATTATAATCATAGCTTATTTAAAGTTAAGAGACCTAAAATAAATTTTGTTTTAAATTTTATGAAAACATAAAAGACCCTGAATAGCCAAAGCAATCCTGAGAAAGAAAAATGGAGCTGGAGAAATCAGGCTTCTTGACCTCAGAATTTACTACAAACCTACAGTAATCAAAACAGTATGGTATTGACATAAAAGTAGAAATACAGATCAATGGGACAGGAATAAACCCATGTACCTGTGGTCAATTAATCTATAACAAAGGAGGCAAGAATATACAGTGGTCTAAAGACAGTTTGTTTAATAAGTGATACTGATAAAACTAGAGGGCTACATGTAAAAGAATGAAATTAGAACATTCTCTAATACTATTCACAAAAATAAACTCAAAATGGATTAAAGACTTAAGTGTAAGGCCAGATTTTATAAAACTCTTAAAGGAAACCATTGGCAGAATGTTCTTAGACATAAACTTCAGCAATAATCTTTGACTCCACCTCCTAGACTAATGAAAACAGAAACGAAAGTAAGCAAGTGGGACCTAATGAAACATAAAAGCTTTGCATAGCAAAAGAAACCATAAATGAAAGAGAACCCATATAATGGCAAAAAATATTTGCATATGAAGCAACCAACAAGGAATTAATCTCAAAGATACAACAGCTCATGCAACTCTATATATATATAAAAAAAAAAAAACCCAAACAAAAAGGGAACAGATGATCTAAACAGACATTTCCCCAAAGAAGACATACAGGTGGCCAAAAGGTACATGAAAAGATGCTCAACATTACTAATTATTAGATAAATGCAAATCAGAACTATAATGAAGCATCACCCCTCATTGGTCAGGATGGCATCATCAAAAAATCTATAAGCAATAAGTGCTGGAGAGGGTGTGGAGAAAAGGAAAACCCTCTTATATCATTGATTGGAATATAAATTGGTAGAACCACTATGGAGAATAGTATGGAGATTCCTTAAACTAAAAATAGAGCTACCATATGATCCAGCAACCCCACTCCTGGACATGTATCTGGAGAAAACCATAGTTCTAAAAGATACATGAACCCCAATGTTCATTGCAACACTTTTTACAATAGCCAAGACTTGGAGCAATCTAAATGTCTATGGAATGGTGAATGGATAAAAAAGATGTGGTACATAGATACAATGGAATATTACTCAGCCACAAAAAAGAATGAAATAATGCCATTTGCAGCAACATGGATGCGCCTAGAGATTGTCATACTGAGTGAAGTAAGTCAGACAGAGAAAGACTAATATTATATGGTATTACTTATATGTGAAAACTTAAAAAATGGAACAAATGAACTTTTTTACAGAACAGAAATAGGGTCAAAGATGTAGGAAAAAACCTACGGTTAAGGAAGTGAAAGTCGCTCAGACGTGTCCAACTCTTTGAGACCCCATGAGCTATACAGCTCATGGAATTCTGTAGGCCAGAACACTGGAGTACACAGCCTTTACCTTCTCCAGGGCATCTTCCCAAACCAGGGATCGAACCCAGGTCTCCCTCATTGCAGGCAGATTCTTTACCAGCTGAGCCACAAGGGAAGGAAGGTAGGGACGAATTGAGAGATTGGGATTGATATGTACACACTGGTAGTGGCGGTTTAGTCACTATTTACACACCAGAGGTGGTGGTTGAGTCACTAAGTCATGTCCAGCTTTTGTGACCCCATGGACTACTATACATAAAATAGACAATGAATAAAATCCTGCTGTATAACACAGGGAACTCTACTCAATACTCTGTAATAGCCTACTTGGGAAAAGAATATTAAAAATTGGTATATGTCTATGTATAATGGATTCATTTTGCTGTACACCTGAAACTAACACATTGTAAATCAAATATACATATTCCAATAAAAGCTTAAAAAATAAGAGGGACAGAGGAAAAAAAGACAAATGTCATATGATAACACTTATATGTGGAATCTAAAAAAAAAAAAAAGTACAGATGAACTTACTTACAAAACAGAGTCAGAGTTCAAAAACAAACTTAAAGTTACCAAAGGAAAAATGTACGGGGGAGGGATAAATTAGCAGTTTGTCATTAACATCTGTGTGCTGCTGCTGCTGCTAAGTCGCTTCAGTCGTGTCCGACTCTGTGTGACCACAAAGACGGCAGCTCACCAGGCTCCCCCGTCCCTGGGATACTTCAGGCAAGAACACTGGAGAGGGGTGCCATTTCCTTCTCCAGTGCACTACTATTTTTAAAATAGGTAAGCAACAGAGACCTCCTATAGAGCACAGAGAGCTCTAATCCGTATTCTACGATAACCTATATGAAAAAGATCTGAAAAAGAATGGATATAAATGTAACCAAATCACTTAGCTATGTACCTAAAACTAACTGTGTGGATCGCAACAAACTGTGGGAAATTCTGAGAGATGGGAATACCAGACCACGTGACCTGCTTCTTGAGAAACCTATATGCAGGTCAGGAAGCAACAGTTAGAACTGGACATGGAACAAAAGACTGGTTCCAAATAGGAAAAGGAGTATGTCGAGGCTGTATATTGTCACCCTGCTTATTTAACTTATATGCAGAGTACATCATGAGAAACGCTGGAATGGAAGAAGCACAAGCTGGAATCAAGATTGCCGGGAGAAATATCAATCACCTCAGATATGCAGATGACACCACCCTTATGGCAGAAAGTGAAGAGGAGCTAAAAAGCCTCTTGATGAAAGTGAAAGAGGAGAGTGAAAAAGTTGGCTTAGAGCTCAACCTTCAGAAAATAAA
>SJYX01022463.1:208991-258917 GCA_006410675.1 Oreotragus oreotragus
GTTTTTCCTGTGGTCATGTATGGATGTGAGAGTTGGACTGTGAAGAAAGCTGAGCGCTGAAGAATTGATGCTTTTGAACTGTGGTGTTGGAGAAGACTCTTGAGAGTCCCTTGGACTACAAGGAGATCCAACCAGTCCATTCTGAAGGAGATCAGCCCTGGGATTTCATTGGAAGGAATGATGCTAAAGCTGAAACTCCAGTACTTTGGCCACCTCATGCGAAGAGTTGACTCACTGGAAAAGACCCTGATGCTGGGAGGGATTGAGGGCAGGAGAAGAAGGGGATGACAGAGGATGAGATGTCTGGATGGCATCACCAACTCGATGGACATGAGTTTGCGTGAACTCCAGGATTTGATAATGGACAGGGAGGCCTGGCGTGCTGTGATTCATGGGGTCCCAAAGAGTCGGACACGACTGAGCAACTGAACTGAACTGAACACAACATTGTAAATAAAGTATACTCTAATATAAAATGAAATTAATTCTAAAAAAAAATCATTTACAAATATTTAGCCCGGGAAAGAAAAAATTGTGGTGAATCTGGTCAAGGGACTCTAATTAAAACTTAACATCAAAAATAAAAATTTCTCTTTTTGTATTTTCCCATTCCATTCTACATTGCTATGAATATTTTCCTCAATCAGTAATTTCAACATGCCACTCCAATATTTATAAATCTTTGTAAGATATAGTAAAATCTATGCATAGCAATGAAGCCTAGTACATAGAAGTCACATTCATATATCAAACATTATACTATTGTTTACTGGTCAAACTGGCCTTATTTTTTATTTAAACATTTAGGTAGAATGAAGGAAGTGGTAAAGGAATCTAATGGCTTAGATGTGGCAATTTTTAATTTTATATACTTACATTTTTACATATATAACTATTTTATAGAAACTTTCTCTATATAAAACTCTACATAAATCTATCAATTATCTATGTCCTTCAAAAATGATACCAAACTGTCTAAACAGGACTGTACAAAGGTCACGAATTATCATAGGTGTCAGACATGTAATTTGAAGGAAAGAGTATCTTTGGACAGTAGGAAATGATAACGTGTTTCTTGGGATTGGCGAGAGGTTTGGAGGAAGCATAAAATCAAGTAAATGAAGAAAAATGCAGAAAATATTGAAGTGAGAATTAGGGCTCCTTTTAGCTAAGGGTTAGATTGAATAATTGATACAATTTTGAAATTTAGTAAAGTGATGAGAAACACAGAACATTTCAAATGTTCTTCCATATTAAAAAATGAAATATAAGAATCTTCCGTAATTTCTTAAAATCAGTTCAGGTCAGCTCAGTTGCTCAGTCGTGTCTGACTCTTTGCAGCCCCATGGACTGCAGCATGCCAGGCCTCCCTGTCTATCACCACCAACTTTCAGAGCTTGTTCAAACTCATGTCCATTGAGTCTTTGATGCCATCCAACCATCTCATCCTCTATCATCCCCTTCTCCTCCTGCCTTCAAGCATTCCCAACATCAGGGTCTTTTCTTAAAATGAAGCAATCCATAAATGTTATTGTAGTGTTATGTTAAACAGAAGTTTACATGTATTCACTGTAGAATAAATTTAGCTCTTTTCTCTGGGCCTGACTCTTTCTGTGTATGTGTATCTATGCATTGGGCACAACAACAGAAAATGAGATAACATACCACTTTTCTTGGCTATCAATGCATCAGCTCCTTAACTTAATATAGTGTTCTTTTGCATACCAGCATTTTTAAGCATTGAGTGAGTAAGTAAAAGTCAGTCAGTCGTTTCTGACTTTTTGTGAGCCTGTGGACTCTACAGTCCTTGGAATTCTCCAGGCCAGAATACTAGAATGGGTAGCCTTTCCCTTCTCCAGGGGATCTTCCCAACCCAGGGATCGAACCCAAGTCTCCCACATTGNATTTTTAAGCATTGAGTGAGTAAGTAAAAGTCAGTCAGTCGTTTCTGACTTTTTGTGAGCCTGTGGACTCTACAGTCCTTGGAATTCTCCAGGCCAGAATACTAGAATGGGTAGCCTTTCCCTTCTCCAGGGGATCTTCCCAACCCAGGGATCGAACCCAAGTCTCCCACATTGCAGGAGGATGCTTTACCAGCTAAGCCACAAGGGAAGCCCAAGAATACTCGAGTGGGTAGCCTATCCCTTCTCCAGCGAATCTTCCCAACCCAGGAATCTAACCGGGGTCTCCTGCATTGCAGGAGGATTCTTTACCAACAGAGCTATCAAGGAAGCTCCCATTTTAAGCATCAGGCAATGTTTAATAACAAGATTAATAAGTTACACGTGTATTAGTTTTCCACGTAAACAAAACTGTCCTTATTTTGCATATTTATTTTCATCAAATCTCACAAAAACTGGAAGTGCTCTTTTCATGAATTGAGATGCTTATTTTCAAATGGAAGGGGAGAGATATGCACATAAACCTAGTTAAGAAACTATTATATGAGCTGAACGTAGATGTGAAATTTTCTGAATTTGTAGTTGAAACAGAAGGAAACTATTGAGGTCATTTGGGTAATAAAAACTGCTTCTATTCCAGAGTCATTCCTGAAAGGGAGTCTCTTACCAGGAGAAAGCCCCAGTGAAGCACCAGTCGCCTCTTCAGCCCTCATTGCCACCTCGTGTTTTAGTTAAATCACTGACAAGGAAACTCCCAGCCTTATGCTTTCACTACTGTTAGGAACAGCACACAGAATTTGTAATGTTAGGCACAGCAGCTGATCATACTACAGAGGAGTAGAAAGGGAGAAAAAAATGATGCCATTAACCATGCAAATGGGTGCCACATCTGTACTAAATTGTCATTTGCATGAATACAGCTAAGGCAAGCTGGATTACTGTCATTAGAGCAATGCTGTTTGTTGTACTTAAGGTTGTGTGGGTGTTTCCATTTATACTGCCCCCCCTTCTTTTTAGGGGTTTATAATCTGGTTGTAATAATCTGCTTTTGGATGAAACATTACTACAAGTTCACAGAGGGGGAGCAATTTTTAATTATAAAATTGGATTCAAATTGGTTCAGCCATATTGTAGCTAGAGAAAAGCATTTAAGCACACTAACCAAAAAAATATGTTTTCTTTTAAAATACAAGCCTTTTGACTTGAACTTTTTTTTTAACTTTAAGGCAGAAAACTATTTTTGCCATAGCATTTTATGTTTGTTGATTTTGTGTGTGGTGTCCCACCAGAAGATTGATTTTATATACACAAATTGCCCACTTTAATTCTCAAACTTCCAAAAGAGGTTACTTCAAGTACATGCTTTATTAATTATTTTAAATATACAGTTTTATTATATCCACTCCTGATAAACTGCATACTGCAACAGGGTCTCTTCAGCCCCTAACGAGAAACAAGGCAGCTTACACATGTTGAAGAACAATTTTACAATCAGTGTTGCCTACTTATGGATGGATAACAAATTACATGAGTAACTTCTCAGTGGTAAGTAGCTCAAGTTATATAGAATCTTTTTTTAAATAAAAGGTGTTTGTCTTNTGATAAACTGCATACTGCAACAGGGTCTCTTCAGCCCCTAACGAGAAACAAGGCAGCTTACACATGTTGAAGAACAATTTTACAATCAGTGTTGCCTACTTATGGATGGATAACAAATTACATGAGTAACTTCTCAGTGGTAAGTAGCTCAAGTTATATAGAATCTTTTTTTAAATAAAAGGTGTTTGTCTTTAAAGTATATATATAAATTATATATATATATATAATTTGAGTAATATATATAATTTATAAATATATATATTTATAATTTGAGTATATATATAATTTGAATAATGAGTGTATTAAGTTTATATAGGCATTGGTTGACTAGAGATGGCTGCGCAAGGGTTATAATCACTTTCAGCTACTTTAAATACTGAAAAGAAAAGATAGGTATATTTACATATACCTGTGTCCATGGAATTCTCCATGCAAGAATACTGGAGTGGGTAGACTTTCGCTTCTCCAAGGGATCTTCCCTAACTCATGGATTGAACCTGAGTCTCCTGCATCACAGGCTGATTCTTTACCTTCTGAGCCACCAGGGAAGCCAGGGTCTTGGTTATATAGTAATGGCTAAAAATAGTACCCAAGCTAATGCCCACACCACAGTCAATCATATTTTCTACAGTCCTCTTGGGAAGGCATATTTATTTGTTATTTTATGTAAGTCCCCATGGCTGTTGAGTATTGTCAATTTGTAGTTACACAATGACAATGTATATGTGCCCCCAAAAACATACATGCTTTTAGAAGTATTATAATTTGGAATCCTTTTGGAAAGCAGATGACACAATAGGAAACACGTCAAGAGAGTTTTAAAGGTACTATCTGTGGCATGTGTGGAATGGAGAATGGCCACAAGAAATAATGCGGTCTCCCAGGATTAGTAACAAAAGAGATTTAGTATCAGACCTAAGTCTGAAGGGTTAAGAGGAGAGGGACAGTTAGTGGAACCGGAAGAGAGATGGGAAGAGGACCTCCTGATGGGAGCTCTGACATTTGATCAAAAGAAATAGCCATCCCAAGGTAAGCTGTCAGAGAATGAGCCAGAAAATTAAACACTTGGGCCTCAATTTACTCACTGGACCTAATCTTCTTATAATGTACATCCCTGACAATGAGGGAACAAACAGAAGTACTTCCTAGGCCACTGGAGGAACAATCCAGAACAATAAGTACTGATAAATGTAATGAATTTAAAGAGATGCAAAATCTTAACAAGTTAGGTTATCTTTGTTAACAAACATGTCAGTGCAATATATTATTTTAGTCAAACTTTGACTAACTCATCAGTTCACAGATAACTCATGTGGAGTCTGTTAGATAAAAAACAGGCAGTTAAATTAGGCATGACGTGGTCTGTGCTATGTATGAAAGTTACTCAGTTGTGTCTGACTCTTTGCGACCCCATGGACTTTATAGTCCCTGGAATTCTCCAGGTCAGAATACTGATGTGGGTAGCCTTTCCCTTCGCCAGGGAATCTTCCCAACCCAGGGATCAAACCCAGGTCTCCCGCATTGCAGGCGGATTCTTTACCAGCTGAGCCACAAGGGAAGCCCAAGAATACTGGAGTGGGTAGCCTATCCCTTCTCCAGGGGATCTTCCCGACTCAGGAATCGAACCGGGATCTCCTGCATTGCAGGTGGATTCTTTACCAACTGAGTCATGAGGGAAGTCCAAAATATGATGGGAAGATAGCCCCTTACACAAATATCTATAATTCCGGCATGCGTGCTATTTCAGTGGTACAAAATGATTGCTATCAAGAGATGGGCAGTCGGTGCTGCATTCATAGAAGATGTGGAGAATGACATATAGGACAAATGCCTATTGATGCAGGTTTTAAATGGTGGATACATTTCTATCAGCAAAGTATGGATATTCCTGCTTGAGGAAAATTGTCTTCATGGTACAAGAGTCAGAAAGGAATATTTCAAATGTTTCACATGGGGGCAGTGTTAGTTAAAATGGAAGACTAATATCTTTTAGGAGGGGAACTTAAACTCCAGTCTATGATATTTGTATTTTGTTGAACATGATGGGAAGGTCTCTAAGTTTCAGAAGAAGGAAGTAACAGAGCCACAGCAACTCATGAGACACATCAATCTGGACTCCCCAGTTCGCTTGGACTAGAGGTTGGGGTGTTGGAAAATATACTTACAACATCAACACACTAATATTCACTTAAGAGGAAAAGGATTGAGATAGAATGTAGGCAAGGAAATAGAAAAAAAAGAAGGCATCAACATGAAGAGATTTAACAATGTATTTCAATGCTATATTTAAATTCGAAAGAGCCGTCTCAGATCAACTTAAAAGAAAAAAGAAATATTGAAATTATTAAATGTATCACTGTCTGCTATCATGTCCTCCTGAATGTAAGTTTCTTCCCAATATGCTTTTACAAAGCCAAGGGAGGCCGATCGCTTTTTCCTTTGCCTCCCTGCTGTTCCAACAAGTATCATTATCTCTAATCCCAGCCTTGCTCATCCTGCTGAGCGTCCAATAGCCATTAAAGATAGCTTTTTGCAGTGTTAACTGAAGCCCTCAGTCCGGTGGCAGCGTGTGGATATTTCGGCATATTTTAAACTGGGCTTTTTTTGAATGGATTATTGTAATTTATCTAAGATATTTTTATTTTAAAAACTTACTCACCTTACCTGACTTGGTACACAGGGCCAGAAAGTTCTGTTCTTATTTCAGAATTCTTATTAAGGAAATTTGTCTATTACACTTGTTTGTAAATTGGTTTTGTGAAATCAAAATTTATTCATAATCATGATGATAAAGGCATCAATAGTACTGATATTAAAATTTATGAATCAAGTTTAAAAAAAGAAGGATATTACTAGAAATAACAAAGTGATGCCTTCTTAAAAGATCACATAAACGTAAATTCTTAGTGCAACTATTAAGGCTGACATCCTCCGTTAGTCTTTATCTTATCATGTAAGGATGCTAAATTATAAAATTTTACTTTGAAAGTTCTGGAAAGTGGCCCATGAACAAGCCACTCTGTGCCTCTCTGGCTTCCCATTGCTATTTCTGTTAAATTTAAGTTTGGCTTGTGGATTCTGACAGTATCTTTCGACCACTGGCATGATTCCCTAATTCATCTTCAAATGTGCTTATGTTGATAGTAGGAGGGACCTACCAAGGAGTGTTCGAGAGGTAAATGTGTTAGATGTTCATGAGGTAAATTTGACAACATATGATGATAAAGGTTTTGTCTTCATGGAACCAAGCAGGGAAGAAAAAATCACACATGTACACACACACACACACACACACACACACACACACACAGTCTCTCACACACACATACACATATCGGTCACTAAGCGTATTTTCAAATAACTGGATCTCATAACATTACGGAGACCAAAATGTCCAGATGTTTTCCCTGAGTTTTAGTGCTAGGCATATTTTCAATACATCCATTGAAAATCAGGATCACAAAGAAGAGTGCATGTATGGTGGGTGGGTGTGTGTGTGTGTGAGAAAGAGAGAGAGAGAGAATTTCCAGGCTCCTATTCCACAGTGTATAACACAAAATATCCTACAACCACTTCACTGAAAAAATGAGTGAGAGTCTCCATTTCTCCCGCTTAATGTCATCTTGAGTTCAGTCTCAATTTTAAAAGATTTTTCACGACTTCCTTTCTACAGGAACAAAGAATATTCATTTCACATGTATTACTGTCTGTAATTGAATGTGTGTGTGCATGGGCGCGTGTGTTCACAGTGTCTCATGTCTTACTCTGTATTTAAGTTCTTGCTCTCAAATATATGCAAACCTGCACTGTCTCTTTACTCCTCGCGGTGTGTGTGTTGGAAACAGGTGGAGAGAACCCTTTCAAGCGAGCTGCAGAACTCCTTGGGTCAATAAAGAAGTCTGCTTCCCTGACGTGTCAGTTCGAGTTACTGTAAAAAGAACAGCTCTTAAAAATGCATGACTTCATGTGGTCAAATGTGTCAAAAATGGTTTAAAATAATACAATCCTAAGAACCATAGTGGTTGGGAGGGAACGGCAAAAAGAATTACTGGTATTTTCCTCTCTTATATCCCATATTTAGAGCCAGGGACACAAAGGCACACCAGGAACACATGTGAGACGCAGTCCTTCTCTCCAAATAAGTTTTGCCAAAATCACTGCACGTACTATGGTTATACTTATTAATTATCTCGATATGTATTTCTGGAGGGTCTGTCTCTAAATGCTCGTGTGCTTCAACCTGGAGGCGCTTCTTGCTCTAATCAAAAGGTAAGGAAAGATGCTGTGGAGTGTGACTTCTGAATGCTATGGCGTAGCCTTCTGGGAGTAGTCACAAGAGAAATCACGCTCTTGAGGGGATTGTTCACAAATTTTAAAGCAAGTCTACCCTTTTACCTTAAATGAAAAGTAGCCTGGAACAGTATTCAATAACTAAGCACATTTCCTAATTATGCTGATTCTTTTTCAAAGTTTTCTCAGTGTACATTTCACTGGGATGCTTTGAGTTACATATACTTTTAAGTCAAATTGTTATGAAGTAGGAGATATTTTTAGCTTTATAATCTTTGGATCAATTAGTGTGTATATTATGCACCTAATCATGAGGGAAATGGCCATTACTTACATTCTAAGGAGGTCACTAGTTGGACCACATTTTTCCTCTCCAAATATGTTAATTTTGTAGTTTGAATGTCACATTGCGTATCCTATGCACTATTCACTGATGGTACCAAGTTCAGCAAAAATATATTCATTAACTTACATAAGTGAAGCTGTCTTTACTCATGGAAAGTAAGCAGACTGGTGTACAGAAAGGTAACCTGCACCCTCAAAAGCTCCTTGGTGTGTCTGTGTGGGTCCTGCTCGCAAACCAGTACATCGCAATTTTGCAGGTACAAATTTGGAATCTCTTTCAAAAACATGGTACATCATTTTATTCTTAAAAAGTGATTAGCATGTTAGCTTAAAATTTTCATACTGCAAATTATATTTTAATCTGGAAATTTATGAAGGCCTAAATTTAAATAGATTGTCATCATTTTCTTAGTCCAAAGCACAGAACAAACTAAATATATCTGAAGGTATTTTTCTTTGGAAATCCAGGCCTGTAATATCTGTTGAAGATAAGTAAACAGTTGGCAAGGAACTCCCTCTTGTGGTCAAACATTTTTAATTAGAAAAAAAAAAAAGATTTGTACTCGACCGATGGTCTGGATTATTAAAACGTGGGTCACTTGTAACCATTAAGATTAACAATACTGATATAAGTGGTTTTACTGAAGCAATTCATTGCAAATTAGAGCTGAATTCTGAAACATATGCTTTTAATTTTTCCTAAAACAGAGCTTTGCCCTGCTGTTCAGGATAAATCCACTTTGAATTTCAATTTCCAAGGATTCTTGTTACTTTTAAAATACATAACATTCTTCTAAAATTATGTGCGCACACACACTTAAGTACATACATATAATATACACATATATCATTGTCAGACACAGAGTGGAAGACGTTTATGAATTCTGTATTGTAAGAAGCTCACATCCTCTTTGTTTTGATCTCAGCACTTTGTTTTCTCATAGTTTCTAAAACTGTAGGACTGCTAAATATTTCTTCAGGCAGCAGGAGAAACAGTTCCCATATGCTGTTAACCAGTGCTCGCCCAGAATACACGTGGCAACAGTCTATTGTCAGAAGCAATAAATTCCTGACAGCTAATCAGAAATGTTCTAAACACTTATTATGAATGAAGCAAATTACCAGACACATAATGAAGCTGACAAATTCTAATTTTTTCCTGATTGTTCCACCTGAGCAAGTGCCTCCAATGACTTCACAAGATAGGTAATAAGCAGTCACTATCTGTCCTAATACTGAATACGCAATTCATTTCCACAATATCAAATTAAAACCTGATGCCAAAAGCCTGGGATTTAACTTATCTTCTGACAGCACATCAAAGGTCGGGAAGAAGGCCCTGTGCTCAGATCAGGTCACTGCTGCCAGTTCAAATAGTAATGATACAATCTGAAACAACTTCTTTTGGGAATGACTCTCAATATGAGCAAAAGAAGGCTCCAAAGTTCAATCGAATCATTATTTAAGGGTGTGTGTGAAAGAGAGAGTGATCCTTATCATATAAGTTCTCAGTTTGCTCAGGGAATGTCTACATGTGAAGAAAGCTATTTCTGTATACGTGCTGGTTCCAAAACCCTTTGCCTCCCTAAAGTGAAAAACTCAATAAGTCAAATAATACACATATTATTTCTTTATACAAGTTAGGAAAGAAAATGTGTGAGAGGACAAAACTGTTTGTCTTTAAATTTTCGTTCGTATTTCCCAGCTGTTCTTTTTGTCAAATTCTGTTGAATAAGCTGTATTTATGTTAAAATTGTTGTCCCTTTCTATTGATACAAAGCAAGGTATATTCACTATAGGAAAATCAGAAGTGTACACATCTTTTCAAATATTAGAAACATAAGCATTTGTGTTTCTCAAAACATGGGTAACTCTGTAGTAGTTTTAATAACCTTATTTAAAGGACACTAATTTTTATGTTCATAGATGGGCCTGTTTGTTTTCTTAATGTTTTAAACATCAGCATACTCTCTCTATTGTATGAATAAACTATTATGTATTTACTCAAACCACCAGTGAAATAACTTTGCAGCTTTTCAATATTAAGACAAAATTATAAATATTCACAGTTATATCTTTACTCACTCATCTTCATTTAGCAATACAAGGTATTCTCAAATGTATGAATTATGCCAGATAAAAGGTCACAATTTTTCAATCTATGTGTTTTTACTCATTTTGAAATGTATATTTTCATGAACTTATAAATCTCTTCATGGATTTTTTCCATTAAATCAAGTATAAAATTTATAATATTGTTAAAAGAACATAATTTAATGATATTTTCTCAAAATAAGTTTATTAACACCAGGAAAACTGTAATCATTGAGCTTAAACACAGGTTCTGTGCAAATGATGTAGTAGTATTCATCAATAAAGTTTTGGATTACTTTTGGAATTGAAAGGATGCTTTCAAAATGCTGAGTTCTTTTCATATTTAGATAGAAATGTAGCTGCTCTTAAATGAAATTATAAGCTTATAATATACTTTCCTAAAATATATACTCTAGAAGGGTAATTTATTTTAAGAGGAAAAATTGTAGAGTCACAGACATATATATATATATATAACCAATAAATAAGTCAGTCTTTTACTTACTTTTATAAGTATCTTTCAATAGTATTATAGTAAAGGTAAGATCCCATTCACCATAGAATGTACAATGATTTTTGGTATCAGTGAGGAAGAAAATCACCAATTATAGTCATAATGTGTCTTTGATTATAAGTTCTTTAAAAGAGGTTAAAATTTAGAATCAATGGCCTTGAATCAATGCATATATAGTCAGAAATATANATAAGTATCTTTCAATAGTATTATAGTAAAGGTAAGATCCCATTCACCATAGAATGTACAATGATTTTTGGTATCAGTGAGGAAGAAAATCACCAATTATAGTCATAATGTGTCTTTGATTATAAGTTCTTTAAAAGAGGTTAAAATTTAGAATCAATGGCCTTGAATCAATGCATATATAGTCAGAAATATATAGTATATAAATAAATATTAATATTTATATACCTATAATAATTTACAGCAGTAAACAGATACAGATATAGACTGTAAAACTCTAGCCATGGTTTTAGTGATTTCTTTTAAAAAATAACTGATTTAACTTATTTGCACTTAATAGGATCGGGTTTACATCTTTGTATTTTTTCCTGTAGTATATGACTGTTTCCCTTATGGCACAGACAGTAAAGAATCTGCATGCAATGCAGGATACCAAGGTTCAGTCCCTGGGTTGGGAAGATCCCCTGGAGAAGGGATGACTATTCTCTCCAGTATTCTCTCCAGTATTCTTGCCTGGAGAATCCCATGGACAGAGGGGCTTGGTAGTCTCAGTTGGACACCACTGACTAACACACACTTGGTTACAAAGTAATATATAAATGAGCAAAATATCTCCAGGTAAGGAAAAAAGACACTTCTCCACAGTAAACCTTTGACTGACCCTGGAAGGTTTCTTTCATACACTGTATGAAAATTGAAGGCTGGTCTATATGGTCTCTTCTGTGCCTATGGCAGACATTGTCGCTGTGTTTCCTTGACTTTAAGATCCCACCAATATTTGATACATCACTAGTTCAGGTTGATTTTAAAAGCAAAAATAATACTCCCAATTAAGACTGTGACATGTCATTGACTGTTAGACATACCTCAAATCCAGAGAAGGAAATGTGTTGAACCTAGCATATATGAAATATTGTAATGAATCATGACATTCTTCTTTATCTGAATACAGCCTCAGATTATTTTGCAATACAGTAGTCCCTACAGGCATACCAATGGGGAGAAATAATTCAGTATTTGAATGGTTGGGTGTTGAGAATTATCTCTGAAGAGGCATAGAAAAATGAAATCCTCTAATAAGTAAAGAGATATAAGTCGTGCTATATGATAAACCAAGGATATTGTGCACTAACCTAGTCCTATCTTTTGAAAATTAACTTACTGAAGGAATTTCCCATAAATGCATTGTTTTCTCTCTCTCTTTCTGACTTTCAACAATAGGCTAGAAAGTATATGGGAAGAAGAGAAAACAAATAAATACAGGGTGAAAGAATAATCTCATTAACCAAGTTTCCAAGCATTAGGAGCCATATATATGTTCTTCACGCCTATTTTTTACTGGATAATTCCAGGAACCAGAAAGACTTTTAATTGTACATAGGTAAGGAAACTGAGTTTAGGTTAGAGAATGCTAAGTCACTTTAGTCGGGTCCAACTCTGTGTGACCCCATAGACGGCAGCCCACCAGGCTCCCCCATCCCTGGGATTCTCCAGGCAAGAATACCAGAGTAGGTTGCCATTTCCTTCTCCAAGGCATGAAAGTGAAAAGTCAAAGTGAAGTCACTCAGTTGTGTCAGGCTCTTAGCGACCCCATGACTGCAGCCTACCAGACTCCTCCGTCCATGGGAGTTTCCAGCCAAGAGTACTGGAGTGGGGTGCCATTGCCTTCTCCGAGGTTAGAGAATAACTTATTCAAATTCACACAGCCACCAGGAGTGCAATTGTTGGGATTAATATCTAAATATACAGATTCCAACTGACTTGTCTTCTCTATGACTGCACAACAGTGCTGCAAAATTTGCTTTGTAGGCAATTTGGCTCCACAAATTTTTCAGCAAAGGAAGGGATACCTATACACAGAATTAGAATCAGTTCTAGTTCTATCTAGGGCAAAATAAAATACTTATATTTAATTTTATCTGATATACTATGATTATTTCTTTATGAACTGAAAACTTCATAGAGTAACTTGCTACTGAGACCTGATCATAACATGAACTCTCAGGAATATTCACATTCCTTCTTCATCTTTGGCTGTATATACTTCTATGGATTATGGTTCATTTCAAGACCTTTGCTATCTCCTTTGGTTTGACTGACTTCCCTGGTGGCTCAGACAGTAAAGCGTCTGTCTACAGTGTGGGAGACCCAGGTTCAATCCCTGGGTCGGGAAGATCCCCTGGAGAAGGAAATGGCAATCCACTCCAGGACTATTGCCTGGAAAATCCCATGGACAGAGTAGCCTGGTAGGCTATAGCCCATGGGATCGCAAAGAGTCGGACACGACTGAGTGACTTCACTTGGTTTGACTTTGTCACACACACACACACTTAAGGAGGCATTAATGCGCCTGTGTTCCTGGTCTGGCTTATATTATCCTTCATAGTAGAGCTATGTCTTTCTTTTAAAATATATTAATAGTGTATCTCCACAAATAATTTTTTTCTATTTTAGAATTTCTGAAACCCTTCCAATAATGTCATTGCATGTCAAAGTGAAGATTTAGGCCAAAGAGAAATGGAAATATCAGCTAATCACAATAGTTTTGGAGGAAGCCATTGGCACTTTCAGCCAAACCACCTTACTTGTTCATTCTAAGGAGACACTTAGTTCTGTGGAACAGGCTACTTCATTTTAAGGTTTTTTTTTTCTATGAAGAAGTTGTTCCCTCTGGTGCCTGAAACTACTGCATCAGTCTATTGTGATTGTTTTTTTGGTGGAAACCATGACTCTCTTGGGTGTATTACTCTGGTTTAAAGTGGCCCTTCAATTGTAAATGATCAAATTGCTACATGGACCATTTATACAGAGGTATTTCTTTTTGGAGCAAGAGTGAAATCAAGTGTTTTTGTGCCACACCAGGGACTCAACATGCTCCGATAGATAAGCCACTGGCCTAAGGATGTAAAATCCTTCATATTTTCATTTTAGTCATATTCTTTGTTATCTACTTAGAACCATGTAGTTAAATCTTACTAATGTGAATTCTGAGACATTAAAAATACCAAAGGAAAGGATTCAAAAACTTAGATGTTTCATGTTAACTGAAATTGAGCAAGTACTTATGCAACTTTTTTTTTTTAAGTGAGTGGAAATATTTTATGATTCTTAAAGTAGAAAGGGTATCCTGAGAACAGAAAAATAAACAAAACTCCTTTTATAACAATGATTTCAATATAGAAGTCCAAGTGTTTGCAAATGGTGAAAGCAGTAAAATTGGTCTCCAAGTTCTTATCAAGATATTAAAACTATATAATGGACAGTGAAATAAAATGTTAATTTCCTTGATTTTGACTAAATGTATGTCAACTTAACTATCATGACACCATTTTTATAATGATCAAAACATTTTACCAGTAGTTATATAATATTTAATTTTAAAAATAGAAACATATTAGCTTATCAGTGAAGAGTGAAAAGCAAAAAATGTTTTTGAACACAGGACCAATGAAGGGAAAGAAATGAAAGAATTAATTTATAATAGTGTTTGAGCTTCAGCAATTCATAATTTCCTTTCTTTGACTTAAGCTATTGAATAAGGAAAAGACTTTTAAGAGTACAGAATCCTTTGCAAAAAATAATCAATAAATTTATGATTTAAGGAACTAAATACTAACATAATAGGTATTTCTATATATAAATATTAAAATATCTTCACTCATAAAAGATGAAATATGTATTTTCCATTGTTATCTTGCTTTCTGCATGGATATATTTTCATCCTCTTGAATATTTTACATTGAGTGTATTAATATAAATTTGCAATTGATTTAAGCTCATGCACTATTAGATATGAGAGCACTGGACAGGAATCCATGCATTATTGTTTACTGTAAAGAGGAGGAAAGACAGCTTTCATAATAATGTGAAAATGCCAGGAGCAATTGCTTTAAGTCTTTGTCAGCTAAGACCCAAAAAAGAAAGTCACTCTTTTTGATCAATAAGAATGAATTATAATTATCTCCACTGCAACAGCATTAAGGAATGCAATGTAACTAAGAGAACCAGAGGCCAAATTTGGTGAGCCAATCCAATCCTAACTTGAAAGTAATTTTGAAAAAAGCTTACATGTCAAAGTTACCTGGTGAAGATTTAGATGTCATTTTCTTCTTGATCAACTGAACTCACAAAAATATTATTTAATTAGGTTTTGTGAGACCCTGGAAAAGGATGACTCTTTGTAATACTTGCAATGTGAAACATTTGTAAGATCTGTAATACACGGAAGAAAAAAAGAATAGTTTGTCCTAGAATTTCTAAGAAGGAACTTTACTCATATTTAGCTTTAGAGTCTAATTTTTATAATTTTCTGATTTACTTTTAAGGCAAATAATAAAATGATTACTGCTTTTATTTTTTTTTTCCCCTAGAAAGTTGGGTTTGTCCTTCCCATGAACTGTCAGCTACATAAAGACCTTAGACAATCCTTTCAGAAACTGTCATTTGTCTGTTCCTGGGCTGACTGCAACTCACCTGCAATCATTTATAATTAATGATTATGTTTCCCAGATGGAAGGGGAAAAAACATGTAATCAACATCCCACTGAAAAAAAGATTGCTTTTACTTTTAGTTTTCTGTTTTTCTGACTAGTTGAGATTTAAGATTAAACTGGGTATAAGAGAAAAAGTATTTGAAATAAAAGATTTGAAGATATGCAGTATTTCACAGTTTTTAGAGCCCAGAACTAAGAGATTTCAGGGGTTCAACTCTCTGATTCCTCACTGGTCAACTGTATGACCCTGGATAAATTAGGCATGTTTCAGTTTTCACATCTGTAAAATGGGGAGAACACTACAAGTTAGTGCATATACTAATACTGTTAGTAAAACTATGTAGCTTAGAGCCCCAATTTCCTCATCAATAAAAACAGATTTGATTAAGTAATCTTTATTTCTGAATACATTTTGGAAATTTTATGTTAAAATTAGTTACTTCTGAATACATTTTGGAAATTAGTTATATATGACAGGAAAAGTTTTTAAAATGATTTTTGACTATACCTGTCAGATAAATTTCATTCATAGTTAAATATTTATTAATGTTATTTAGTGATATCTATGTTTAAGTATTTATATTATATACTTATATATATAATGTATAAAATATATAAAATGTATATAAATATATAAAACTATATTACCATATAGTTATATTGCTATATTATGCAAATATCTATATAATAATATTTACTCTGCCCTAGCATGAAGTTAACATCTTTAATATAATAGGTTTTCATAAATTTGAAGATGGTATTTAATGTGTTTAGAGGGAATACATGCAGAAAATCTGGAATCAGTTATCTTCTGTATGCTGTTGCTGCTGCTAAGTCGCTTGAGTTGTGTCCGACTCTGTGCGACTCAATGGATGGCAGCCACCAGGCTCCCCGTCCCTGGGATTCTCCAGGCAAGAACACTGGAGTGGGTTGCCATTTCCTTCTCCAGTGCATGAAGGTGAAAAGTGAAAGTGAAGACACTCAGTCATCGTATAGGAAGGTATAAAATACAGGAGATAGGGTAAGGTATATTTGTAAGAGAAAATATTTAGAATTACTGTAAAGTAAAATAAAGTAAAAAAATAATAATAAAATGGATACCAACAAAAAAAAATAAAAGATGGAAAAAGAGAATGAAACAGAGAAAGACTACGTTGCTGATGAGGCAAGAGTGACTGGAGAAGGTGTGTAAGAAATGTCCCTGAGTAAACTGTTCTTCTGGGCATCTACTACTTGTAACTCTGAATAGCCCATACTTTAAATAATTAACAAAAATAACTAATTAATCCAAAAAATGTGGAGCTTTGGTAGACAGTTGAAGTTAGGTTGTTACCACCTTATAATAGACTGACTAGAAGATTTTTTTTTTTTAATAAGCTTCATGGTAACTACAAAACAAAAACCTATAGTAGATATACAGTAGATAAAGAGAAAGGAATCAAAGCAGTTAATAATCAAAAGGAAGACAGAAACAAAAGATCTCTGAAATATCCAGAAAGCAATGAACAAAATGGCAGTAGTAAGCACTTAGCAATAATCACTTTGAATTTAAGTAGATTAAATTCTCCAATCAAAAGACAGAGTGGATAAAGGGGTAAAGACCCAACCATATGCTGCCTACAAGAAACTCATTTCAGCTTTAAGGTTTTCTTACAGGTTTTAGGTGAAGCAATAAAGGATATTTCATGCAAGTGGAAATCAAAAGAAAAGAAGTTAGCTATATGTAATTAGACAAAACAGATTTTAAATAAGAAACTGTAACAAGAGACAAAGGTGTACATTATATATAATGATAAAGGACTAATTCATCAAGAGGATATAACAGTTGTAAATATGCATCAGTATGGGAGCATCTAAATACAAAAAGCAAAGGCTAATAGATTGGAAGGGAGAAACAATTATAGTAGGGACTTCAAAAACCCACTTGCAGAAACAGAAAGGTCATTGAAATAATCAATATGGGAAGAAACATTCTGAACTATACGTTAGACCAAGTAGGCCTAACAGACATACATCTAATAGCCAACAATAGCAGAATTCACATCCTTATCAAGTTCATACAGAATATTTCCTAGGATGGATCAAGTCCTAACAAATTTAAGAATACTGAAGTCGTATCGAAGATGTTTTCCCAATCAGTATGGTACGAAATGAGAAAGCAGTAACAGGAGGTAATTGGAAAATTCACAAACATGTGAATATTAAACAGTATGCTCCTGAGCAACTAATGGGTCAAAGAAGATGTCAGAAGTTGTCTTGAGACTAATGAAAATGGAAATACAACATATCAAAACTTATGGAGAGCACCAAAATCAGTATGAGAGGGAAGCCTGTAGCAATAAGTGCTTACTTATAGAAAAAATGAAAAGTCTCAATCTAACTTTACATCAAGACACTAAAAAAAAAAGAAGAAGAAGAAGAACAAACTAAGTCCACAGTTAGTAGAAGAAAGGAAATAGGATCAAAGCAGATAGGAATGAAATAGAGACTAGAAAGATAGTAAAAAAAAAAAATTCATGGTTTTTTTCTTTAATATGAACAGTATTGACAAATATTTAGCTAGAATATTAAAAAAAGAGAAGACTCAAATAAAACAAGATATTACAGAGGAATAATTGCAACTGATAACCACAGTAGTACAAGGGATTATGAGAGACTACTATAACAATTATATACCAACAAACTGGATAACCTAGAAGAAATGGATAAATTACTAGAAACATACTTAACCAAGACTGAATCATGAAGAAACAGACAATCTGAACATACCGACTACTGATAAGGTGATTGTTCTTTTGGGAGATTTTTGATTACTGATTCAGACTAAGACTAGATGGCTTCACTGGCAAAGTCTGTCAAACATTTAAAGAAGAAATAATGCCAATCCTCTTCAAACCCTTCCAAAAAATTAAAGAAGAGGGAACACTTCCAAATTCATTTTACAAGGCCAAAACCAGATGAGAACCAAAACCCAAACCCAGAACCAACCAAAGCAGATACCAAAACCAGATGGGAACCACCAAAAGAAAAGAAAATTATAGGCAAATAACGTTGAGAAACATAATTGCTAAGATACTCAACAAAACATGAGCAAAACAATTAAGCTGAACACTATTAAAAGGATCACAGACTGTGCTCAAGTATGAATTAATCTTGGGGGATGGCTGTGTGTGTGTGTGTGCTAAGTCATTAAGTCATGTCTGACTTTTTGTGACTGAATAGACTGTAGCCTGTTAGGCTCCCCTGTCCATGGGATTTTCCAGGCAAGAATACTGGAGTGGATTACCATTTCTTCCTGCAGGGCATCTTCCTTACCCAGAGATTGCACCTGGGTCTTTTGCATGTCCTGCTCTGAGAGGCAAATTCTTTACCACTGCTCCACCTGGGAGCTCGTAAGGATGGCTACATGTCCACAAATAAAGCAATGTGATATACCACTTTAAGAACTGAAGGATAAAAACATAATTACCTAAATAAATGCAGAAAAAGTGTGTGATAAAATTCATCATCTAATCATGATCAAAACATTCAAATTAGATATTAAAAAAAGCACATCAACAAATTATAATGATAAGCCCATAGTTAATATACTCAGTGGTGAAGTTTTCCCTTTAAGATCAGGGCCAAGGTAAGGATGGCCCTTGTTCATAACTTTTATTCATAACTATTATTCAACATAGTGCTGGGAGTCCTAGCTAAAGCAATTAATAGGAAAAAGAAGTAAAAGTCATCCAAATAAGAAAGGAAGAAGTAAAATTGTCTCTGTAGATGACATTATCTTACATGTAGAAAACTCTGAAGACTCCACCAAAAAATCTGTTAGAATTGATAAATGAACTCAGTTAACTGCAGGATACAAAGTCATCATATAAGATAAATTAATGGCATTTCTATTCTATATCAGCAAGCCACCAAAGGAATAAATTAAGTAAACAATGCTATTTATAATAGCATCAAAAAGAATAAAATAATTAAAATTACATTGAACCAAGAAAGTAAAATATCTGTACACTTACATAAGATGCTAATAAAGGAAATGGAAAGAAACAAGTGAAAATATGGAAATATATCTCATACTTAAGACTAGAAGAATATTGTTAAAATTAATAGCATGAAAAATGATCTACAGATTAAATGTAATATAAAATTTTGAAACTCAATAACATAAAGTAAAACTGAGAAAAACAAAAAATCACCAAAATTAAAAATGATCAAAAGATCTGAACAGATACTTTTTTCCAAAAAAAAAAAAAAAGACATACAGCTGGCTGGTAGAGATTTGAAAGGTGCTCAACATCACTAATCATCAGAAAATGCAAACAAAGACCACAGTGAGATGTTAACATGTTAGGATGCCTATCATCAAAAAGACAAATAAAAAGACAAGAGATAACAAATGCTGGCAAGGATGTAGAGAGGAGGAAACTTTTGTACACTTCAGTGGGAATGTAATTTGGTATAGCCATTATGGTAACCAAACGCAGCTTGCTCAAAAAATTGAAAAGAGAACTACCATACGATGTGGGAAAGAATCTGCCGGCAGATGCAAGAGACGCAGGAGACATGGGTTCAATTCCTGGTTCGAGAAGATCCCCGGAAGGAGAAAATGTCAACCCACTCCAGTATTCTTGCCTCAAAAATTCCACGGACAGAGGAGCCTGGCGGGTCGCAAAGAGTCCGACATGACTGAGTGACTGAGCGCGCACCCTGGGATACAACACTCCTACTTCTCTTTATATATCCAAAGAAAATGAAATCTCTATCTGGAAGAGTTACCAGACTCGTTATGTTCAGGGTAGCACTATTCACAAGAGTCAAAATGTGGAAACAAATGTCTGTTGATAGATGAATGGATAGGGACAATGTGCTATGTGTATGCACACTCACAATGGAATATTATTCGGTCTTAGAAAAAGAAGGAAATCTCGCCATTAGTGACATATAGATGAAATTAGGGGACATTATCCTAAATGAAATAACTCGGACAGAGAAAGTCAAATAATATACGGTATCGCTTATTTGTCAATCTTAACAACAATAACAAAATAAAAACAAATGCACCCATAGAAACAGAGTAGAATGGCGGTTGCCAGCGGTGAGAGGTGGGGAAAAATGGATAAATGTTGTTCAAAGGGTACAAACTTTCAGTTATAAGATGAATAAGTTCTGAAAATCTAATGTACCTGGTGACCATATTTAATAACATGTATTTATACTTGAAATTTGCAAAAAGCATAGATCTTTTTTTTTTTTTTACACGAACTCCCAAACATGAACCCCCCTCCCACCTCCCACCCCACATCTTCCCTCCAGATCACCCCCATATCTTGACCATTCTTTCATACACAAAACTGTATAAGGTGATGGATTTAGTTAACTTGATTGTGGTAATCATTTAAAAATGTATATCAGATAATTACCTTTTCCACTTTAAACATATTATGACGTTGTCAATCATACTTCAGTAAAGCTGGGAAAACTCTCTACCTACAAATTTGATAACTTAGATAAAGCAGACTAACTTTTTCAAAGATACAATCCATTGCTAACAATAACTGATAATCTAAATGGGTCTTCTCTACTAAATAAATTGTATGAAAAATTAATACCCACCTGAAATAAAAAGTAACAGACTGCTTTTGCTTCACTGATGAATGCCACATGCATTTAGAGAAGTGACAAGACATTGCACTTGAAAGTATGTAGGTTATTTTCAAAGAGCTTTAGATATTGACTTTTAATATAATCCCAGTGATAAGAGAAGGCAACGACCGGAGAAGGCAATGGCACCCCACTCCAGCACTCTTGCCTGGAAAATCCCATGGACGGAGGAGCCTGGTAGGCTGCAGTCCATGGGGTTGTGAAGGGTCGGACACGACTGAGCGACTTCACTTTCACTTTTCACTTTCCTGCATTGGAGAAGGAAATGGCAACCCACTCCAGTGTTCTTGCCTGGAGAATCCCAGGGACGGCGGAGCCTGGTGGGCTGCTGTCTATGGGGTCGCACAGAGTCAGACACGACTGAAGCGACTTAGCAGTGATAAAAGAACACATTCTATGATTGCAGTACCTTTAGACCATGAAATTTTCCACCTTGTTTTATGTCCCTAGGTATGTTTCAGTATCTCCTAATTTATGGGAACTTGAAGAGAATTTGTATCCCACTGTTGTGCGAAAATTATATAACTTGTAATTATGTTGAATTGGTTCATGGTGCTTTTCAGTTCTACTATATCTATCTACTTTCTATATATTCATTCTATTAATTTTTGAGAGTTTGATGTTAAAATACCAACTTAAAAAAATCTTAATTTAGCTACTTAAAATTGTAATATATAGTGTAACTATATATAACTTTGCTTTTATGTTCCAAGTCTCCTGTAAATGTGTTATCATACTTGCATAATTTAAAAAAGAGAAAAGAATAAGTGAATTTTCTGCAAACTCTTAAATAAAATAGAAGTAGAAAGGAAACTTCCAAACTCAGTCCATGAGGACAAACTTACCCTAACACCAAAACCGAACAAAAAAAGGACAAATTACAAATGACTGTCTCTCCTTAACACAGACATAAACATTCTCAACAAAATGTGAGCAAACTGAATCTAACAATGAATATAAAAAGGTATACTTCATGCACAAGTGGGATTCACTTCAGGAATACAAGGCTGGCTCAACATTAGAATATGAATTAATGCAACACATCACATCAACAGGCTAAAAAAGAAAAGTCTTATGATCAGTCAATAAGGTACAGAAACAGCATTTGACAAAACCTCTCAGCAAACTAGGAATAAAAACGAATTCCCACAGCTTCATAAAGAACGATTATGAAAACTTACAGACAGCATCATACTTAATGGTGAGATATGTAATGATTTTCCCCTAAGATCAGGGACAGAGTAGAACTATTTCTTCTCATCATCTTTATGGAGCATTATACTGCAAGGCCTAGTAATGCAATAATAAAAGAAACAGAGACTTGGAAGGGAGAAATAAAGCCATCTTTGTTCACAAGCAATCATGATGGTTTAAGTTGAAAATCCCAAACAACTGACAAAATAAAGAAAGAAGGAAAGAAAGAACCTCCTGGAATTAATAAGTGACCATAGCAAGTCTGAAAGATATAAGGTAAATATACAAAAATCAGTCCTTTTCTTCTGTGTCAGCAGTGAAATTAAAAACACGTCATTTACAAAAGGGGGCAAGATTTGTGGAGTAGGAAAATCCTAAACTGGGCTTCCCCGGTGACTCGGTAGTAAAGAATCCACCTGCCGATATAAGAGATGCAAGTTCAGTCCCATCCCCTGAAGGAGGGTGTGGCAACCCACTCCAGTATTCTTGCCTGGGAAATCCCATGAACAGAGGAGTCTGGTGGGCTACAGTCCATGGGGTCAGAAAGAGCCAGACATGACTGAGCAACTGAGCACAGCAAGAGCTCACCTCCTCCAAAGGGCACACCAAAACAACAACTATTTACAAAGTTACTTTTGATGAGAAAAAAATGAAGTCTAGCATTAAAAGTCTTCTGCAACTAAAGATATAAAGATGGACCCACAACAGGCAAGTAGGAGGGACATGGAGTTAAGGCCCACATCACTAGTGATCTACAAACAAGAGGATAATTACAATTGCAGAGGTTCTCCTCGAGAAGTGAGGGGTCTGAGCCCCACGCTGGGTTTCCCATATCAGACATCCTGCACTGGGAAGATGAGCCCCCAAAACATTTGGCATTGAATGTCAGCAGGGCTTACTCTTGGGATAACCAGAGGGCTGTGTCATATATAAAATCTCACATGATCTGGGATCATGAAGCAGCAATCTGAAATGAGCCTGAGTTAGAATCACATGTTGAACTTGGAGACCCTTCCAGAGAAGTGGGAGCCAACTGCAACTTACCCTGGAGAATTTGTGCTACCACAAGGACACCGGTGTTGGCAAGCATCATTTTGAAACCCTACTTATTAGCGCCAGCACTTAGTCCCACCCACCAGCTGATCTGTACTGGGATCCTTCAGGCCAAGCAGCTAGTTAGGCAGAGACACCCTACTCACTAGAAGAACTGTGTCTTCAGGCCTCCTGAGCTCACAGCCACCCCAGAACCCAGCTCTATCCCCCAGAGGGCCCAAGACTCAATGCCACCCACCAGGGCACTGGCACTACCTCCTGAATACTCCTGGGGACCTGGAGCGCCACCCACCAGTGGGCCATCACTAGCCCTGGGACCAGCCTTGCACATCAACAGGCAGGTAACCATCCCAGGAACCCACGGGCCCTGGTCTCTGCACCATCAGGCAGACACCAACTCTTGGATCTCCAGGGCCCTGAAACCAGAGACCTCAGATCTTGGCTCTGGGGTACCAGCTTGGGCTGCAGCATCAACCACCAGTGGGGAGACACCAGCACCAAGCCCGCTATAGCCCCACAGCCTGCACTGTGAGGACTCAGCGCACCCACCAGCAGGCCTGCACCAACCCCAGGACCATCAGGCCAATACTAATTGGGACACAGTGGGCTCCTCAACTAGATGCCCTGAAATATGCCCCTCCCCCCACCACTGGGCTAAGACCACCTTTAGGACACTCCAGACACACAGCAGCCATCACAAGGACTGGCTGGGCTCGGTGACACGCCAACACCAGCTCTGGGACCCCCAGGGCCCTGCAGCCAGAGATCCTGGGACCGGGCTCCATTAAGTCGTCGGCTGGCATTAGCCCTGGGGCCCTTTGGAGCCTGGATCCACCCACAAGCAAGCTGACACCAGCTTCAAGACACTCTGAACCTCCAATCCAGCTGTGTCAGAATCTAGCACCACCACCAGCAGGCCCACGATAGATCTAGGACCTCAGCCCTCTAACCTCTCACCCTAGATCCTGAGCCCACCCACCAGTGGGCCAGCACTAACCCTGGGCCCACTGGGATGCTGCAATCAGCGGCCTCATGACTCAGCCCCACCCACTCGGAGCTATCAGAATCCTTGTAAGACACGGCTTGGCAACCAACCAGACTGGGGGCCAGCCACACCTAACTGCCCACAGTAGTCAGCTCACCACAGCAGAGGTACTCATGAAGCCCATACAGGAGGTACCCCTAGAGCTCCTAGCTCTGGTGGCCAGAGAGGAGTTGCTGCTGGGATGCACAGGAGGTCTCCTGTAAAAGGCAACTTCTCCAAGGATAGGAAATGCAACCATCTTACCGCAAAACAAAAATAAAAACAGCAAGTTAGGCAAAACACAAAGGATCAGAAGAGATTGCATGTGTGTGTGTCTGTGTGTGTTCAGTGACTCAACTGTGTTTGCCTCTCTGTGTCTCCAGGGACTGTGGCCCACCAGGCTCCTCTGTTCTTGGAATTTTCAAAGAAAGAATAATAGAGCAGTTTGCCATTTCCTCCTCCAGCGGATCTTCCTGACCCAGGGATTGAATCCACATCTCTGGCAGCTCCTGCACTGGCAGGCGGATTGTTTACCACTGCACCATCTGGGAAGCCTTCATAAGATTACTATGAAAATTATAAGCCAATAAAAGGGACAACCTAAAAGAAATTAACATATTCTGAGAAATGTACAATTTTCTAAAATTGAACCAGGAATAAATAGGAACTATTACCAATAATGAAAACTGCTAATGAAATTTACCAGTAATGAAAGTGAATCGGTTAAAAAAAAAAAAAAATGAACTGAAGTTCAGGAAAAGATGGCTTCACAGGAAAATTCTACCAACATTCAGAAAAGAGTTACCACCTATCCTTTGCAAATTATCACCAAAAAAAAAAAAAAGAGAATTGCATATGAAGGATCACTTCCAAATTCATTCTACAAGGCCAGAATCACCTTGGTACCAAATCTTAACAGACGTCACACACAAAAAGTAAATTACAGGGCAATATCACTGAGGAAAAGATGCAATAATTCAACTATACATTAGCAAACTGAGTTAACAATACTTTAAAAGAATAAAACATGATGATCAAGTGGGATTTATCCCACTGATGCAAGTACAGTTGAACATCCACAAATCAGTGTGATATTCCACATTAACAGACTGAAGACTAAAAATCATATGATCATATCAACGTGTGAATAAAACTTTTTGACAAAATTCAACAACCATCTAAAATAAAAACTCTCCAAAGTGGTTACAGAGGCAACATATTTAAACATAATAAAGGCCATATATGACAAGCCCACAGCTAACATTATACTCAACGGTAAAAAGATGAAAGCCTTTCATCTATAATCACGAATGAGACACGATGTCCATTCTTAAAACTTCTATTTATCATAATATTGGAAGTCTTCGTTACAGAAACAAGACCAAGAAAAGAAATAAAAGGAAACAAAATAGGAAAGGAAAAATTGAGTGTCACTGTTTGCAGATGACATATGATACTGCACATAGGAAATCCTGAAGATGTCACAAAAAAGCTATTAGATCTCATCAGTGAATTTGGTAAAGTTGCAGGATACAACACTAATATATAAAAATCTTTTGCATCTCTATACACTAATAGCAAACTATTAGAGAATTTTTAAAAATCTCATTTACAGTTTAATCAAAAAGAATTAAATACCTAAGGATAAATCTACTGAGTTAAAAGACTTATACTCAGAAAACTATAAAACACTAGTGATGAAAGAAATTAAGGACAACAAAAACAGATGGAAAGACATACTGTGCTTATAGATTGGAAGAATCAATATTGTTAAAATGACCATACTACTTGAGGAAATGTACAAATTCAGTGCAATCCCTGTCAAAACACCAATGGCACTTTTCAAAGAACTAAAACAAATAATTTAAAAATGTGTGTGGAAACACAAAAGACCCTAAATAGTTAAAGTGATCTTGCAAATGAAGAACAAACTTGGAGGTATTATGTTCTCAGGTCTCAAAGCACACTATAAAGCCACAGTAATTGAAACAGTATAGTAATGGCATGAAAACAGACACACAGATCAGTGGAATCAAGTAGAGAGCCCAGAAAGGAACTCACACTTAAATGGGCAGTTAATCTATGACAAAGAAGACAAGAACAAACAATGGAGGAAAACACAGCCTCTTCAATAAACGTTATCGGGAAAACTGATCAGTTATATGCAAAAGAATTGAACTGGACTATTTTTTCATACCATGCATGGAAAAAAATTCAAAATGAATTAAAGATTTAAATGTAAGACCTGATATCATAAAAATAGGCAGTAAGCTCTTTGCCATCATCTTTAGTAGCAGAAGATATTAAGAAGAGGTGGCAAGAATACACAGAAGAACTGTACAAAAAAGATCTTCATGACGCGGATAATCACGATGGTGTGATCACTCATCTACAGCCAGACATCCTGGAATGTGAGGTCAAGTGGGCCTTAGAAAGCATCACTACGAACAAAGCTNAAGAGTTGACTCATTGGAAAAGACTCTGATGCTGGGAGGGATTGGGGGCAGGAGGAGGAGGGGATGACAGAGGATGAGATGGCTGGATGGCATCACTGACTCGATGGACGTGAGTCTGAGTGAACTCCGGGAGTTGGTGATGGACAAGGAGGCCTGGCGTGCTGCGATTCATGGGGTTACAAAAAGTCAGACATGACTGAGCGACTGAACTGAACTGAACTGAATATTTTTGATCTATTTCTTCAGACAAAGGAAACAAAAGCAAAATAAACAAACAAAAAATGGGACTAAATGAATCTAAAAAGCTGTTGAATAGCAGATGAAGGAAGTTATCGACAAGAATGAAAAGGCCACCCACTGAATAGGAGAAACTGTTTATAAATGATATATCTGACAGGGGGTTAATAGATCAAATATACAAAGAAATCATACAACTAAAATAAAAAACCCCGATTAATAAATAGACATTTCTCCAAAGACGACATACAGATGGCCAACAGGCACATGAAACGATGCTCAATATCACTAATCTTCAGGCAAATGCAAATCAAAGTCACTATGAAATATCCCCTCACAACCTGTCAGAATCACTATTATCAAAAAGACAACAAATAACAAGTGCTGGTGAGAATATGGGGAAAAGGGAATCCTCATAACCTGTTGATGGGAATGAAAATTGGTGCAGCTACTATGGAAAGTTGTATGGAAATGACTCAAAAAATTTAAAAACAAAACTTTCTTGTAACCTAGTAATTTAATTCCTTGGTTTTTAACCAAAGAATAAAAAACCTCTAACTAGAAAAGATACTTTTTTTTTTTCGTTACAGCATTATTACTCTAGCCAAAATACAGAAGCATCTGCATTTCCATGGATTTGTAAATGGATAAAGAAGGTGTGATATACACACACCCACTGGCATATTACTCAGCCATAAAAAGAATGCAATCTTGCCATTAGCAACAACCCGGAGGGACGTAAAGAGCTTTAGGCTGAAATAAGTCAGAGAAGGAAAAATACTTTATGATTTCACTCACATGTAGAATCTAAAAAAGAAAACAAATCAACAAACAAAACAGAGCCAGAATTATAGATACAGAGAACAAATAAAGGAGCAAAGAAAGAGGTACACTTCCAATTTCAAAGTAAATGAGTCATAGGTATGAAATCTACAGTGTGAGGAATGCAGTCAATACTACGTAATATCTTTCCATAGTGACATATGTGGACTTTACTATGGTGATCACTTTGAAATGTACAGAAATATTGAATCACTATGTTGTATAATAGGAGTTAACATAGTTTTGTAGGTCAATTATATTTCAAAAACAAAGAAACTCACAGAAAATGAGGTCAGACTTTTAGTGCTGGTGATGGGAGGAAGAGGAATTGAATGAAGGCAATCAAAAAGTACAAACTTCCCATCATAGGATAAGTACTAGGGATGTAATGTACAGCTGGTAAACACTGATATATGTTATATATGAAAGTTGTTAAGCGAGTAAATCCTGACTGCTCATCAAAAGGAAAAAATATTTCTTCCTGTTTATTTAATTTTGTATAGATGATGGATGTTCACTAAACTCACTGTGAAAATCATTTCATAACATGTATTTGTCAAATGACTATGCTGAACACCTTAAACTTACACAGTGCTCTATGTTGATTATATTTCAATCAATGTGGAAGAAAAAAATCTCAAATGAGTATTATTTACTTTTACACCATGAAAATGAAATAGTTATATATCTAAAAAGATATGTTCAAGATCTTTGTGTGGAAAACTGCATAAACTGATGAAAAAAATCAAAGAAAACAAATAAATGTAAGGATGTTCCATATTCAAGGATAGGAAAACTTAATATTTATTTTTTGGGGCTCCAAAGTCACTGCAAATGGTGACGTCAGCCATGAGTGTAAGAGACACTTGCTCCTTGGAAGAAAAGCTATGACAAACCTAGACAGCATAAAAGCAAACACCATACACAAGAATAAACTCAAAATGGATTAAAGATCTAAATGTAATACCAGAAACTATAAAGCTCTTAGAGGAAAACATAGGTACAACACTCTAAAATAAATCCCAGCAAGATCCTCTCTGATTCACCTCCCAGAGTAATGGAAATGAAAACAAAGATAAACAAATGGGACCTACGTAAACTTTAAAACTTTTGCACAATGAAGGAAACTATAAGCAAGGTGAAAAGGCAGCCTTCAAAATGGTGAAAATAATAGTAAATGAAACAGCTGACAAAGAATTAATCTCTAAAATATACAAGCAGCTCATACAGCTCTCTGCTGCTGCTGCTAAGTCGCTTCAGTCGTGTCCGACTCTGTGCGACCCCATGGACTGCAGCCCACCAGGCTCCTCCGCCCCTGGGATTCTCCAGGCAGGAGCACTGGAGTGAGGTGCCATTGCCTTCTCAGCTCTCTACCAGAAAAACAAATGATGCAATCAAAAAGCAGGCAAAAGAACTAAACAGATGTTTCTCCAAAGAAGACACACAATGACTCATAAACACGCGAAAAGATGCTCAGCATCACTCATTGTTAGGGAAATGCAAATCAAGACCACGAAGAGGCACTATCTCACTTTGGTCAGAACGGTCTACAAGCAATAAATGCTGGAGAGGGTGTGGAGAAAAGGGAAGCCCTACACCGTTGGTGGGAATGCAAACTGGTACAGCCACTATGGAGAACAGTGTGGAGAGTCCTTTAAAAACTGGAAATAAAACTGCCAAAAGACCCAGTAATCCCACTGCTGGGCATACACACCAAGAAACCAGAACTGAAAGAGACACATGTGCCCCAGTGTTCACGGCAGCACTGTTTACAGTAGCCAGGATATGGAAGCAACCTAAATGTCCATCGGCAGATGAATGGATAAGGAAGTTGTACATATACCCAATGGAGTATTACTCAACTACAAAAAGGAGCACATTTGAGTCAGTTCTAATGAGGTGGATGAAACTAGAGCCCATACAGAGTGAAGTAAGTCAGAAAGAGAAACACCAATACTGTATATTAATGTATATATGTGTAATTTAGAAAGATAGTAACAACAATCCTATATAAGGCAGGAAAAGAGACACAGATGTAAAGAACAGACTTTTGGACTCTGTAGGAGAAGGCAAGGGTAGGATGATGTGAAAGAATAGCAATGGAACATGAATATTACCATAAGTATGATGAAACTAGAGCCCATACAGAGTGAAGTAAGTCAGAAAGAGAAACACCAATACTGTATATTAATGTATATATGTGTAATTTAGAAAGATAGTAACAACAATCCTATATAAGGCAGGAAAAGAGACACAGATGTAAAGAACAGACTTTTGGACTCTGTAGGAGAAGGCAAGGGTAGGATGATGTGAAAGAATAGCAATGGAACATGAATATTACCATAAGTAAAGGAGATGACCAGTGCAAGTTTGATGCATGAAGCAGGGCACTTAAAGCCTGTGCTCCGGGACAATGCAGAGGTATGGGATGGGGAGAGAGGAAGATGGGGGTTGTGGATGGGAGGACACACGTGTACCCGTGTCTGATTCATGTTGATGTATTGCAAAAACCATCACAATATTATAAAGTAATTATCCTCCAGTTTAAAAAGTTAATTAACAGCAACAACAAAAAGCAGAAACATTACTTTACCAACAAAAGTCCATAGAGTCCAAGCTATGGTTCTTCCAGTAGTCATGTATGGATGTGAGAGTTGGACCATAGAGAAGGCTGAATGCTGGAGAACTGATGCTTTCCAGCTGTGGTGCTGGAAAAGATTCTTGACAGTCCCTTGGTCTCCAAGGAGATCCAACCAGTCAATCTTAAAGGAAATCAACTCTGAATGTTCATTTAAGGACTGATGCTGAAGTTGAAACTCCAATACCTTGGCCTCCTGATGCAAAGAACTGACTCACTAGAAAAGATCCTGATGCCGGGAAAGACTGAACGCTGAATGAGAAAGGGACAAGATGGTTGTATGGCATCACGGACTCAATGGACATGATTTTGAGCAAGCTCTGGGAGACAGTGAAAGACAGGAAAGCCTGTGTGCTGCATTCCATGGGGTTGCAAAGAGTCAGACACAACTGAGCAACTGAGCAACAGCAACAAATAGAACTTATTGAATATAAAATCAATTGCATCCTCACTTTCGGGATGCCTAATAAACATTCTTAATTGTACATAAACTCAAAAATGGAAAATTCACATAATTTTGGTAAAATACCATCTACTAATATTCTGTGTTTCAACTGACTAAAGTTACAACTATTTATAGTATTATTTTTATTATCTTGGAACTCAATGTGTTATGGGCTGAATTGTGTATGCTCCCTCCTACCCAATTCATGTGTTGACGTCCTAACCCCAGTACATCAGAATGTGACCTATTTGGAGATAATTTTTTAAAGAGGAAACTATGCTACCATGAAGTGATGAGGGCAAGCCCTAATCCTATGAGAATAACACCTTTAAGAGAGGATATGGTATATATGCACAATGGAATATTACTCGGTCATAAAAAAGAATAAATGTGAGGCAGTTCCACTGAGGTGGATGAACCTAGAGCCTGTGACCCAGAGTCAGTCAGAAAGAGTAAAACAAATGTAGTATATCGATGCATATTTATGAAATCTAGAAAAATTGTTGGATGAACCTATTTGTAGGGAAGGAATGGAGAAGCAAACGTAGAGAATGGACTCGCGGGCACAGTTGGGGAGGGAACGAGTGGGACAAATGGAGAAAGGAGCATCAAGATGCATGCACAGTCAGG
Source organism: Oreotragus oreotragus (assembly GCA_006410675.1). Classification (NCBI taxonomy): domain Eukaryota; kingdom Metazoa; phylum Chordata; class Mammalia; order Artiodactyla; family Bovidae; genus Oreotragus; species Oreotragus oreotragus. The sequence goes on from SJYX01022463.1 coordinate 240,574, forward strand.
TCTAAGATGGACGGCTCTTAAGGAGTTGCTGTATAGCACGGGGAGTTCATCAGGTGATTTGATGACCTGGAGTGATGGGAGGGGGAGAGAGGAGGGAGACAGGGTATGTATAATCATGGCTGATTTGCACTGTGTATGGCAGAAACCAACACATCATAAATTTTAAATATATGTGTGTGTGTGTGTATGTGTGTGTATTTAAAATGAAAATAAAAGACAGGAAGATCAGGACACAGACATGAACAGTGTGGGTGTGCTCAGTCAAGCAGTCATGTCTGACTGTGACCCCATGAACTGTAGCCTGCCAGGCTTCTTTGTCCAGGCAGCATCCCAGACATGCATCCTGGAGTGGGCAGTCATTTCCTTCTCCAGGGGATCGTCCCAATCCTGCGTTGGCAGGCAGATTCATTACCACTGTGCCACCTGGGAAGCCCCAGTCATGAACAGAGTGAAGACAAATTCAGGCATGGGAAAAAAAAAAAAAATAGCCAACTGGAATGGAAACAGCCAAAGAGCAAGGCCTCTGCAAAAAACAACCCTACTGACATTACCTTCCTCTCAGAGCTAACCTCCAGAACTGTGAGAAAAGCTATTTGTTTTTAAGTTACTTAGCTTGTGATATTTTGTCATGGCAGCCCATGAAACAACTTGCCAATTTAATCTAGTATGTCAAATACTTCTACTATCACAGTGAACCTTACTAAAGCCACGTTTTTCATATGCTTGTTCAGTTTCATCTTGCCCTGAAGCTCAAGGCTTTCAATTATTTTGATGATAGGCAACCTGTAATTTGTTAATCATCTCTAGGTTCACAATATTTGGAAGAGAACTAATGATATTTATAGTTTGATCTAGCATACCCCAGTATATATTATTTTTACAAATAGATGTTAATTTGCTAGAGAGATTTTTCTTTTAAAACAGTATCACTTATTCTTCCACTTATTAATTTATCAAGTTCTACAATTACTAGATTGATGTCGAGCATGCAAAATTAAATGAAAAGGCTTTTTCTTTGAAGCTGTGGTATGGGAAATATATCCCATTCCAAGAGGATTCAGTTGTCTAAGAAGGACATAAGTGAATGAGGATATGTGGGGAAAAGGCTAGGAATGGAGAAAAGGATCGGGCCTTAGAGAGCCTTCATAGTGGAGGTATTTTATTTTATTTAATTTACTGTATTTTAAAAGTGAGGTATTTTGTTCTGTGAATAATAGATAGGCATAACTTTTAAATTTGGAGACAGAAATAACACGCTCACATATAAATCTGTTAGCAGGGTTTAAGGATGTGCTGATATTGGAGATGAATTTTATTAATATTGTTAAAGTTCAGGTGATACACAGTAAAAGTCATAACCAGACAATATTAGTAGAGAATAGTGTAGAATTGAAATAGATGGAACTGTGAAGCATAAGAAATAAAAGAGAAATGGCCTGGCCAGGATAAGATGAGAGACAGAACATCAGAAGGTAGATTACACCCAAAACTACTGTTGACTTGCCCAAGAAGAACATAGAAACATACAAAATGGGGAATTCAGTAGATAGAACAGATATTAGGAGAAAGATGACTAATTTGATTATTCAGCAATGTTAATATAATGAAATACTTATGGCACCTGTTATCTTCCTCATCAAGAGTCTAGAGTTTGTATAGTGGCCTATTCTAATAGATACATTAATACTTCCCCACAAGTCAGATATATGGAAAGAAACTGGGACCCATATAAATGTGGCTTACAACTTTTGGAGTTCAGGATTTAAGGATCTTTATCTCAATTTTAGTACTGTAAAATACAACTGCTGTTCAATAAAGTCTAAACTTTTTTTGTTAAGCATATTTGTTGTAAGCAATATACAGATGACAAACATTTGTTCCTTCCCTTTTAACCAAAACTCCTTCTTTTCTTCCATCTACCTCTCAATTATATATTAATCTATCTGTCCATACACCAGTTCACCTGTCCACCTATATACCCATATATCAGACACAAATGCTCAAAGGTCCAGGAAAATGTTTCCAAATTATTACAAGTTCATCAGAGATAATACATTTTTTTTAAAACAGGAGACTAATACAACCCTCATATTTAAAAATTTGAAAATATGGTAGTACCTCTATGAATATTTTAAATTATAAAATTCAAATAATTTATTCTAGCCATTATAAATATAGATTTATTATTCCTTAACCTGTACTAGTATTTCAAAAATTATTTTTAAATATTGTGATATAGCAAACATCCTGAAGAGCCTGAATAAAAATTCTTTCCCAAAACCCAATTTTCTGTCCTACAACTCAGATTTCAAGTTATAGTAATGACTTAAATAAGCAGTAGAATGCAACACACTCACACAATACAATAATTAACTCAAAATTCGAAAAGAATCTTAACACCTAAACACCTGCAAAAATGCCCAAAGGGGTATTGATATACTGCAGTTGGAGGCTGCCGTCTTCATAAACTCCATTCTCATACTCTAAAATCAATTGTCTTCTATGTCTTTATGCATCTATTGATTCTACAGGAAAATGCTTTTATAAAAATCAATGTGTAAAAGACTCTCTTTATGGTCTTTTCTTTGTCTGTCCACAAGATTGTTTGATGTTTTAAGGTGAATACGAAGAGCTCCTAATAATCAAAATGTAAAAGTTGGCCCTAATATTTTACAAATGATATAAGCATTATATTATCTTGAGTACATGAGATATAGTGTGACATCTATATAGATACAGATTTAGATCTATATCTGTATAGATAGAGATGATGTCATGTCACTATATTTATCTTTTGCATGTAAATGTAGTGTTCAGGAATTTATTTACTTGCATTAGGATTTATTTATGAAAAATTACACATACCATTTTCGTTCAAACAATCATTTAATGAATCTGAATTAATAGTTATTAGCCACATTTAAGCCTCCCACTCCCCAATGTACTGTATGAGACACTCAGTGAATAATGATTACTATAAAGCACTTTTAAAGAAGACAGTATATAATATTTCTTTCAGAAAACCTAATTTAAACATATAAAGTCCTTGGGAGGATTTTCTGTTTAAAAATACAATAATACTCTTTATCATATATAGATTTAGACAATATTTTTGGATCAGTAACTAAAAGCAAGTCCTATGAGAATATCCAGCACATGAAAAATTCTGATCACAAAGCATTATATTTGCTTAATTAAAAAACTTATTAAAACATATGGATTTTCAAATACAACTCCAAAACCCAACATTCATATAGACACTTCAATCACATACACCTGGACATTTCCTTAGGTAGTCGCTTGATGTCAGATGTGTGTTTTTTCAGTATTCATTTATTTGGGCAATTTGCAGTGTGAAAAATCTACCCCAAACTGACTTTGCCAAAGGAATACTAAAAGAACTTCAACTGAAACCACATTGAGAAAAATGTTATTTACTCTCTAAAATACTGAGTTATCTCTAAAAGAGAGTTCAAGGAAAAGTACAAAGAGCTTTTCTGATTAAACTTTAATTAGTACACCTGCATTTCCTCCCTACTCTCCTTTTTCTCCTTCCGTTCTCTCCCTCTTCTATTCTTGCCTTGAGAACTCCATGAACAGTATGAAGAGGCAAAATGATATGATACTGAAAGATGAACTCCCCAGGTCAGTAGCTGCTCAATATGCTACTGGAGATCAGTGAAGAAATAACTCTAAAAAGAATGAAGAGGCTGAGCCAAAGCAAAAATAATGCCCAGTTGTGGATGTGACTGGTGATGGAAGTCAAGTTTGATGCTGTAAAGAACAATATTGCATAGGAACCTGGAATGTTAGGTCCATGAATCCAGGTAAATTGGAAGTGGTCACACAGGAGATGGCGAGAGTAAACATCAACATTTTAGGAATCAGTGAACTAAAATGGACCTGAATGGGTGAATTTAATTCAGATGATCATTATATCTACTACTGTGGGAAGAATTTCTTAGAAGAAATGGAGTATCCCTCATAGTCAACAAAAGAGTCCAAAATACAGTATTTGGGTGCAATCTCAAAAAATAACAGAGTGACCTCTGTTCATTTCCAAGGCAAACCAGTGTTACAATAATCCAAGTATATGCCCCAACCACTAATGCTGAAGAAGCTGACACTGAACGGTTCTATGAAGACTTACAAGACCTAGAACTGACACCAAAAAAAAGATGTCCTTTTCATCACACTGGAATGCAAAAGTAGGAAGTCGAGAGATACCTGGAGTATCCAAGGCAAGTTTGGCCTTGGAGTGAAAAATGAAGCAGGACAAAGGCTAACAGAGTTTTGCCAAGAGAACACACTGGTTATAGCCAACACCCTCTTCCAACACACAAGAGATGATTCTACATGTGGCTAGCACCAGAAGGTCAGTACCAAAATCAGATTGATTATATTCTTTGTAGTCAAAGATGGAGAAGCTCTATACAGTCAAAAAAACTAGACCAGGAGCTGACTGTGGCTCAGATTATGAACTCCTTATTGCAAAATTCAGACTGATATTGAAGAAAGTAGGGAAAATCACTAGATTTTAGGTATGACCTAAATAAAATCCCCAACAATTATGCAGTGGTAGTGACAAATAGATTTTTTTCTGAGAAGAGAAGAGAAGTTAAGGCAAAAGGAGAAAAGGAAAGATATATCTATCTGAATTCAGAGTTCCAAAAAAGAGCAAAGAGAGATAAGAAAGCTTTCCTGAGTGATCAATGCAAAGAAATAGAGGAAACTAATAGATTCCCTGGTGGCTCAGATGGTAAAGCATCTGCCCACAATGTGGGAGACCCGGGTTCAATCCCTGGGTCGGAAAGACCTCCTGGAGAAGGAAATGGCAACCCACTTCAGTACTCTTGCCTAGAAAATTCCATGGATGGAGGAACCTGGTGGGCTACAGTCCATGGGATCGCAGAGTCAGACATGACTGAGCAACTTCACTTCACTTCGACTTCACTTCAACAGAAGAGAAAGACTAGAGATCTCTTCAAGAAAATTAGAGATTCAAATGGAATATTTCATGCAAAGATGAGCAAAATTAAGGACAGAAACAGTATGGACCTAAGAGAAGCAGAAGGTATGAAGAAAATATGGCAAGAATACACAGAACTATATAAAAAAGATCTTCATGACCCAGATAACCACAATGGTGTGAACACTCACCTAGAGCCAGACATCCTAGAGTGTGAAATCAAGTGAGCCTTAGGAAGCATCACAATGAACAAAGCTTGTGGGAGTGATGGAATTCCAGCTGAGCTATTTCAAACCCTAAAAGGTGGTGCTGTGAAAGTGCTACACACAATATGCCAGCAAATCTGGAAAACTCAGGAGTGGCCAAAGGACTGGAAAAGCTCAATTTTCATTCCAATCTCAAAGAAAGGAAATGCCAAAGAATGTTCAAACTACCACACAATTGCACTCATCTCACATGCTAGGAAACTAATGCTCAAAATTCTCCAAACCATGCTTAAGTATTACATGAACTGAGAACTTCCAGATGTTCAAGCTGGATTTAGAAGTGTAGAGGAACCAGAGAACCAGAGATTAAATTGCCAGCATCCACTGGACCATTGAAAAAGCAAGAGAATTCTGGAAAAACATCTACTTCTGCTTCATTGACTATGCTAAGAGCTTTGACTTTGTGGATCACAACAAACTGTGGAAAATTCTTAAAGAGATAGGAATACCAGATCACCTTACTGGGCTCCCAAGAAATCTGTAGGCAGGTCAAGAAGCAACGGTTAGAACCAGACATGGAATAACAAACTAGTTTCAAATTGGAAAAGGAGTATATCAAGGTTGTATAATGTCATCATTATATGCAAAGTATGTCATGTGAAATATAGGGCTGGGGAAGCACAAGCTGGAATCAAGACTGCTGGGAGAAATATCAATAACCTCAGATATGCAGATGAAAGCAAAGCAAAGTCACTCAGTCGTGTCTGACACTCTTTATGATCCAATGGATTGTAGCCTACCATGCTCCTCCATCCATGGGATTTTCCAAACAAGAGTACTGGAGTGGGTTGCCATTTCCTTCTCCAGAGGATCTTCTCAACCCAGGGATCAAACCCAGGTCTCACTCATTGTAGGCAGATGCTTTACCATTTGAGCCACCAGGGAAGATATGACATGTAGATGACACCAGCCTTACAGCAGAAATTGAAGAACTAAAGAGCCTCTTGATGAAAGTGAAAGAGAAGAGTGAAAAGCTGGCTTAAAACTCAACATTCAAAAAACTAAGATCATGGCATCAGGTCCCATCAGTTCATGGCAAATTGATGGGGAAACAATGGAAACAGTGAGAGACTTTATTTTCTTGGACTCTAAAATCATTGCAGATGGTGACTGCACCCATGATATTAAAAGATGCTTGCTCCTTGGAAGAAAAGCTATGACCAACCTAGATAGCATATTAAAAAGCAGAGATATTATTTTGCTGACAAAAGTCCATCTACTCAAAGCTATGGTTTTTCCAGTAGTCATATATGGATGTGAGAGTAAAGAAAGCTGAGCACTGAAACACTGATACTTTTGAACTGTGGTGTTGGAGAAGACTCTTGAGAGTCCCATGAATCGCAAGGAGATCCAACCAGTCCATCCTAAAGGAAATCAGTCCTGCATATTCATTGGAAGGACTGATGCTAAATTTGAAGCTCCAATACTTTAGCCACCTGACGCGAAGAACTGACTCATTGGAAAAACCCCTGATGCTGGGAAAGACTGAAGACAGGAGAAGGGGACAACAGAGGATGAGATGGTTGAATGGCATCACCAACTTGATAGACATGAGTTTGAGCAAGCTCTGGGAGCTAGTGATGGACAGGGAAGCCTGGCATCCTACAGTCCATTGGGTCACAAAGAGTTGGACTTGACTGAACAACTGAACTGCACTGAATTCTAAAAGTATAAGTCTTCTTTGCTTATTTCTTTGGGTTTCATTTTTGTTTTGGAAAGGTTTTCTTTGGTTTCTTTGAATTCTTTCATCTATTCATTTAATAAACCTTGCTTCCCTGGTGGCTCAGAGGTTAAAGCATCAGCCTCTAATGTGGGAGACCTGGGTTCGGTCCCTGGGTCGGGAAGATCCCCTGGAGAAGGAAATGGCAACTCACTCCAGTGTTCTTGCCTGGAGAATCCNTGGTTTCTTTGAATTCTTTCATCTATTCATTTAATAAACCTTGCTTCCCTGGTGGCTCAGAGGTTAAAGCATCAGCCTCTAATGTGGGAGACCTGGGTTCGGTCCCTGGGTCGGGAAGATCCCCTGGAGAAGGAAATGGCAACTCACTCCAGTGTTCTTGCCTGGAGAATCCCATGGATGGAGGATCCTGGTGGGCTACAGTCCACGGGGTCACAAAGAATCGGACACGACTGAGTGACTTAACTAACTAATCACATACAAGAAGGAAAGCACAGTTCTTCACACTGGAAATATAAGCAGCGAGCAATGCAGACAAATTTGGCAGCAAACATTGTTAGGCTTAGAAAAGGACAAAAGATATTACTGGTTATCCTTTCAATGAAATGCTCTCACTAACTAGTAGACTCTCTGGGGACTATCTGACTCTACTGAAATGTATATTTTTAATTGTCTTTGTACTGTATAAAAATTACATTATAGAAAATTGATAATACAACTCATTTCACGACAATGCAAATGAACATCAACAGTAATAGTAAATCTAAGTCAAATTTCCATTCCAGCAGATACTATGTTACCAATTCTCTCAGTTAATCAAATATCTTTGATTAGTGAAACCCTCCCAAGTTCAATTTTTGACCCATGTTCAATTAACATTTGATGCGAGTCTTGATTTCACCATTTTGAACATTTTATTTTACCAAGGGACTTGTCTTTTGGCGCTCATGTTCTAGTTGATTTTCTACAAATGCCTATAGTTAAAAAGAAATGTTTTTCCATCCTCATAGTAAGATGGCTTCTACAGGACGGCCTCAAACATGTCAGAAAAAAAAATGCAAATGGAGAATATTTTTCAAGTGTTTGGGCTTCCAAAACAAATCTATCCATTTGAAAGTAAGGGTGTGCTGCTTCCTTGGTCTCCTGTGCATTTTAACTTGGCTTGGAACAACAAGATTGTACCAATTTTGGGTAATGATTTTTGCTAGTTAACCTGAAATGAAAGTATACATATTGTTTGCAGAGTTGATGGTAAATATAGTTGAACACCCACCGTGAAGTTTACAGGATCCAGCTGGTTATTATACGCCTTTATGAATAGTCAATAAAACTTAATAGATACCCATTTCTAGTACCTTACTCCCAGAGCCACAATCAGGTATAAAATCAGCCCACTTAATCACAAACCCTGAAAGATTAGGGTCTGGTATTCTGTAGTGATATCTGTGAAGGATAAAGCATGATTAGTGTGATAACTGAACATATTCATATAAAATTTTTCTAAAATGTCTGAAGTTTTACAAAATTCTCTTGAATACTTTTTTAAGTTTCTTACATTTTTATTATTTAATTAATTAGATGATAAGGAAATCATTAAAATCTGGATGTTCAGAGCATCAGTTTAGTAAGATTGCTTATTCAAGGAAAATTTTACACTTAAACTGTTGCTAACAAGCATATGTTATTAAATTGCTTTTTTAATTTTAAAAATTCAGTTTTGTACAACTTATTTATTCATAAATTCTGAATGTAGTTTTTATATTTGTACTTTTCCAAAATCTTAAGAACTCTGATTATAAAAATTTGCTATTTAAAACTTCTAATTCATCCAAATTTGCTAATCATTTGGTGAAATAATAAAACCCTCTCTCCTTTTACTCTCAGCACATAAATAGCATTTTATTTTCAAAACATATTGCAAACTGGATTATGAAATATTTCACAAAGACTAAATAAAGCAAGTATTAATATTTAGTGATGGCTATCACTACACTTCACTTGGAGGAAAAAGATTAGAACAGAAATATCAGGCATGTTGAATTGTACTTTGGAAAGGGAAAACTGGTACCAATAGCAGCAGCAGAATACAATTAGAGATTTCTAAGATGCTTGCCATTCCCTTTGCACAGGGAAGTTTATAACCTAAAATAAGAACAACAACAGTATTAATATCAGTAGCTAAGATGATTGGTTGGCTTTCTAGAATGAGGAAGACAAAAACAAAGGTAATCATATATTTTTAAATTTGTATTGTATCAAGCCACAACATTTTCTTCAAAAATGAACATAGATAGAAACCAAACAGCAAATAATTTATCTTTGCCCTGTAGTAGAAATGCTTGTTTTCTCTGCCCATCAATTATTGCATCTTTATCTGGAAATATCCTCAGACTTTGTTTTCTTTTTTCATTGTTAAAAAGTTTTTACTTAGTTTGAAAGAATTATAGTTTTATAGGAAGTTGCAAAGATAGTATAGAGAGGCCCAGTGTACTATTCAACTCGTTTCCTCCAATGGTTGCATCTGATGTCATCACACGAGGTCCTCTTTAGGTTTGACTTAAGATTTTTCCTCTTTATAAGAGTGTGAAAGTGATCACTCATTCAGTAAAAACCATAGTAAAAGTTTTGAATTTTTATCTTTTCCTAGGCGAGGGATACAAGGTATGTACTGTCTCTGAGGCTGGACAGCAACAAGGAGCCACAGCTTAATCCGTCGCGCATTCACCAGGATAAACAACCAACACACTCACAATCATCCTGTACCCGTACAACCATTCTGTTTTTCACTTTCAGTGCAGTATTTCATACACGAGTTATTCTACATGAGAATACAGGAAAACCAAGCAATCTTATTAAACATTTTAAAGGTATTTCCCCACTAAAAAGACTTGGACAGAGGCATATTTTTACTTACCTAGGATAAAATCTCACAGAAATTACTGAGCTATTCCTAAATAAAGGCCATGAGATCATGACCTTATACATAAGCAAAAATAGGCAGTTCCTTCTTGGTATTTGTTAAAAACCAAAAGTAATTATCCTGTCCTCCAATGTTGTACTAACCATATCAATTCTTAACCACTGGACCACGAGGGAAGTCGACTAACAATATAAATTCTTTTAACAGAAGATAATGATATTCTGGAAACAGCTGGAAATAAAATATAAGGACCTCTACAGAAGAAAGTGTTATTTGGCAAGAAACATATATGCATATATCTATACTTATATTTTTACTTATATTCAATATATATGGTGGCTCAGATGGTAAAAATCCACTTGTAATGTGGGAGACCGGGGTTGAATCCCTAGGTCAGGAAGATTCCCTGGAGAAGGGAATGACAACTCACTCCAGTGTTCTTGCCTAGAGAATTCTGTGGGCAGAGGACCCTGGTGAGCCACACTCCATGGTCTCACAGAGTCAGACACAACTAAGAGACTAACACACACACACACACGTATCTAGCCTACGCTACCATAAATCTACTCCATTTCATTATCTAGCATACTCAATTCCATTTTATTCTATTCCTTTTTTGTTGTCTTTAATGTTAATTCTCTCCCTGCAAATTACCTTGTTTACCCTTTAATGGATTGAGTCTGAGCATATTTACACATATGTTTATATGTAAATATTGATATGAAACATTTGTGGAGTTAGAAATTGAGCATTTAAAGAGGAAAAATCAGTTCTTAGAGGTCAGATTGAAGAGCTAAGGGCACAAGATGATAATCCTAAAGTAACATTTATCTTTGACTGGTTTTATATCAAACTAACTTTCAGCAAGTGGTTGTGATGAAAATGAGAACACATTTTAAGGCTCATAAATATGAAAGTCACATCATGGCTGATTTCTTTTTGTATCCTCAGACCTGATGTCAAAAATGACAAAGTAGATGGTCACTACATAGTTATCGACTGGATAACAGACTCAGTGAATGAGAAGTGAGGAGCTTCAAGCCAATCTGAAGTGGTAAGGTTGTACTTTGAAGTTGCTGTACTCATTTTCTCCTTTTTCTATCGTGGCTTGTTTGAAATTTTCAAGTTTGCTTTTGTTTTCATTTGTTTGTCTTGGCCATGTGACCTGGCGGATCTTAGGTCTCTGACCAGAGATTGACTCTGTGCCTCTGCAGTGGAAGCAGGGAGTCTTAATCCCAGGACAGCCAGCAAGTCCCCAGATTTTATTCTTGATTATCTACATATTTTTTGGCTAAACTCAATTTCTCTGTCTAAATTGAAACGTGATTGGCCACATCCCTATTAGAAAGCTATTCCAGAGTAATAACTTCTTAATTCAGGTCAAATTGGCTGGACCTATTTTAAAGATACCCGGCACATGTCCATGGCCTCTAAAACCTACTTTCCACTTTTTGTTAGTTGATTTTTAATGACTGCCACTTTGCTCCTGCTGGTGACCTACAGGCAGTGAGAGCTGCTACTAAGATTAGTGTTCCCAAGAGTTTGATAGTGGAGAAACTGACAAAGACAGTGGACTCAAGCACAGTTGAAATACAATCAAGGAGAAATGGTGGATTAGAAAAGGCTAGAAACACAAAATGTGTCCAATCTCTTAGCTACTACAGCTTTTCCTCTCTTAACTGTAATCAATCACACATTTGGCAGGAAGGTTATTGGCATGTTTGAAGATACAAAATCTTTTTGGATTAGTTTGTGGAAACTTTGTGTTATATTGATGACTTTCTGTTCTGTGTAATAAGTTTTCAGATTCATTTTGAGTTAACATGTGTTAAGAAGTCATTTAAACCATAGATGCAAGTGCAAATAAAAGGTGACAGATGATATTATATTATTCCCTGTGTATAACTTAACTGTACATTTTTCTATAATTACCAGATTTGCTAGAACAAGGTTTTCTTTCAACATTTATTGTTTAAATTTATTTTAAACAAAGAAATACAAAAACATATTTCTCTTATAAAAATATAAAGTAACAATAAAGTTTAAAGTCACTTTTACGATTCTTAATCTGGGTTCTCGTTTCCTTGTCTCCCATCACTAATCATGTTAATCAGCTTGATAATTATTCTTCTAGATAACCGTCTATATAGAAATATATGTGTATATATATATGTATTGAATATTCAACTAATTTTTCTTAATATGAGAGTTATCTCAACTGGTTTTTCACTTGAGGCTTTTTTTTTTTCAGCTTAATCACCTTGACCCTAACAAAGTTATAGATTAGATGAGAATGAGCAAACTGCATCTTAACTACTCTAAAAACAGAGAAACTTTGAGTGCCTACACTACAAACTAAAAATAAAAGTTATAAGAATTGCAAAGTAATATATATTAAAGCAAAAACATGACAAAGTCAATTACATTTTAGCGCAAGTTTAACATTCTGAAATAAAATGCATAATACGATCATTATAAAGTTTAAAATGAGTCTCTAGACATCTGGTACATAGTAGGTCCTTAATGTCTTACTGTTTTTCTTAATGAATTATTAATTGCATACTTTAGGGTACAAAAGTGGAATACATATAAAGATTTCTATATCACAAGAAATCATTATTAGCCAACATACAGAAAGTCATTTGTTTAAAGTGTTAACATTCATAGAAATGAGGGCATTTAGATTAAAGTTATTTATCAAAGAAATCTGAGGGGATAAAGTGATATAGCATCCTTTCTAATCTAACCCACTGTGCTGGTGTATGTTTTGCAGCTTCATTGGAGTCATCTAAATTTCTTGGGCAAATAAATATTTAAGAACACCAAATATGCTTTTAGCAGCATCTACATATTCTCTGCAAAGCAGACACTACTCCCAGAATCAGAAACTTATCCTTCAGCTCAACTTGTTTTGTTGTTTGTTTTCCAGTCTGTACAGCTTAAATGCTCTCTTTCACTCTGGCTATGGCACCTGGGGTTTCCTATGCACTCAAATTTTGAAAGAATGTATTATTTATTATTTCCTCAAAAGAGCTTAATGGCTATATTTTGTGCTTGAAAGTCCGGTAAATAAATTTTTAAAAATCTCCCTTCTATTCCCCTCCCTTGCTGAGTTCCTGAGCCTTACATGCCAACTTTCAGCCCAGATTGAATCTTTACAGCTGAGTTTCAACTCACGAAAAGCATTTTGCAAGGGAAATGCTGATACAGCTTTAATTATAGTGGTGTTAACTGCTTCATTATAATTAGAGATCTGCTGACCCTCTTAACTGGTTTTTGCTTTCAGAACATCATGAGACAGCCTCCTTTTGCCAGCCATTCATCAGCTTCCTTTAAATTCAGTAACAATTTAGTGGTAAATGTGTTCCTTAATATAGTTTTTTGGCTGCTAAAAAGTTGGATGTTCCTCTCAGCTCCTGAATTCTGGGTGCCAAGGGTTTAAAGGAAACTGAGCAGACGATTTAAGCCACTTTATTGTTCTTTAGTCAGAAACTTTCCTCAGTCATTCATCCTGGTATTCTTTCCCACATTTACAGCAATTTGGGGAAGACATTTCCTCTTCCCTCAATCCACCTTATCGCCAGCTCTTAACATTCACTCTGAAACAGTGCACTTGTATTTATTCTGTCTGGAATAAATGGAAATGGAAAACAGCTGATCAGTTTTCCCCAGAAATCCACTCATTTGGACAGTGATTCCAGCAATCCTGAAGTCTCCTCTCTCACCGTCTCCTAATCCTTAATTCATTTACACAGCCTGGTTTTAAAACCCTTAAGTTACTTACATTCCTTTTTTCCCGCAAATAGTAGTCTAAAGCGACTGAAATACCTTGGGCCTCTGTCAAATAGCAATTTTTCTCAACAGATTAATAAACAAGATTTCTATTCATACCTGCACTAAGAATCTGATAAAATTATCAGAAAACTCACTTTGAAATCCAATTAGTAAATCCACAGGTATTGCAGTGGATCCCATCTTTGGCATGCCTCTGAATAATTGTTAAACATTCTGACTCAATAAACACTGTGGAGGACTCCCCTGGTGGCTCAGACGGTAAAGAATCTGCCTGCAATATAGGCGATCCAGGTTCCATCTCTGGGCTGGGGAGATCCACTGGAAAATGAAATGGCTCCCCACTCCAGCATTCTTGCCTGGAGAATTCCATGGACAGAGGAGCCTGGCAAGCTACAGTCCATGAGGTAACAAAGAGTCGAACATGACTAAGTGACTAAGCATGCATGCAAAGTGCTGTGGAAGCCAGGAGAAAGTCTGTGTGGCAAACACTAGCCTCCTTCCCTCGACCTCTAAATTCTTTGTGCAGGACAGTACATATCAATGCATGGAGAAGCCCTGTTACAGCAGCTAGTCAACTGCAGTTCTAAGCAAACCAACAAAACCTTTTAAAAGTGCTGTGGACAGAGAGAAATTTGAGAATTACCCATGTCCAAATAAGAGTATTTCTTAAAATTTACATGCTCAACTGAATTAAGATTTATATAATGTGCAGTCAGGATTCCTGGTTGCAAATATCAGAAACTGTCTCTGGTTATGTAGAAAAGGTGTTTGTTACAAAGCTAGTGGAGAGCACATTGAATTATGGGAAGACTGAAGAATCAGGATTAGGAAATACATAGAGATAAAGACATGAAGTGGAAAGCCAAGGACCAACATAGAAATCAATGGAGGATGCTACCACTAGAGCTGCTGCCATTAATTCTGATGGGCTGCCCTCTTCTCCAGGGAAGGCAATGGCACCCCACCCCAGTACTCTTGCCTGGAAAATCCAACGGACGGAGGAGCCTGGTGGGCTGCAGTCCATGGGGTCGCTAACAGTCGGACAGACTGAGCGACTTCACTTTCACCTGTCTCTTTCATGCATTAGAGAAGGAAATGGCAACCCACTCCAGTATTCTTGCCTGGAGAATCCCAGGGACGGGGGAGCCTGGTGGGCTGCCATCTATGGGGTCACACAGAGTCGGACACGACTGAAGTGACTTAGCAGCAGCAGCAGCCCTCTTCTTATCCCTCCACGATCACCACCAACCTAGAAGAGTTTCATTCTGTTCTTTTATGTTTTAGTTACTCCATGGAGCTTCAAAATTCAAGAGTAACAATCCAGTTAACTGAACCTTGCTCATATGATCAAGACCAGGCTCCAGCCAGAAAATGATATCTTTCAAATATCAAGCGACATATAAACTGTGAAAGTATCAATGGCCTAAAAAAGCTCCAAACCCTGAATACAAAGCATACAGAAAATAATTGCTATGTATAGAATCACACTAGATTTCTGCTGAAAAAGATATTTGTTCATTAGAATAATAACCTCTTAGTTGGAAGCACCTCTCAAAAATAGAGTTGAGGCAGGGACATCATTTGACTTTCAAATTGGGAAAGATAACTTTCACTCTCACTAGCTACACAGATGTGATATAAATGGGATCGCTTATTTTGTGCTTTCACCTGCATGATGCATCCCTGTTATTGGAGCAAGAGTGCATTAGACATTTCTTCAGAGAAAAAATTTAAATAGAAGATGCATACATATATGTGTATACATATATACATATATCTTTTGTGAAAAGTGTTTTCAAATCATATGTACACTTTTCATGTTGTTTGTATTTTACTGTAGGGTTTAGGATATCTTTACGTATTCTGGATCTGAGTTTTTTTTGGTGATCAGGAGATTGTAATTTTAATCAAGTCCAAGTTATAATTGTTCTTTCATAGTGTTTTCTGTGACCTGTCTTGGAAATCTTTTTTACTTTAATTTTCTTCTGGAGTATTTATAGTGTTAGCATTTACATTTACATATATAATTCATTTCAAACTATATATTGCATGTATATAAATCAGAGACTGAATCCTTTATAAAAATAAATATCTAGATGTTTTGGCACTATTTGTTGAAGATATTTTGTTTCTTTTTTCATTGATATATGTTTGACTTCATGTTTCCGATGGATTAACCATATACGTGTTTGCCTATTTCTGGAATTTCCGTCGTGCTTCAGTGATCCATTTTACTTTCTTACACTAGGGCCACATTGTCTTAATAATAATAACTTGAAGTGAAGTTGCTCAGTCTTGTCTGACTCTTTGCGACCCCATGGACTGTAGCCTATCAGGCTCCTCCGTCCATGGGATTTTNTGTTTGCCTATTTCTGGAATTTCCGTCGTGCTTCAGTGATCCATTTTACTTTCTTACACTAGGGCCACATTGTCTTAATAATAATAACTTGAAGTGAAGTTGCTCAGTCGTGTCTGACTCTTTGCGACCCCATGGACTGTAGCCTATCAGGCTCCTCCGTCCATGGGATTTTCAAGGCAAGAGTGCTGGAGTGAGGTGCCATTCCTTTCTCCAGGGGATCTTCCCAACCCAGGGATCAAACCTGGGTCTCCCACATTACAGGTGATGCTTTATCGTCTGAGCCACCAGGGAATGAATAATAGTAACTTAGGTGGTCTTAAAGTCACATAGTCTAAGTTCTCCTACCTTCTCATGTTTTATTCCTCAGCTCAATTTCACCTACACAATGTCTCTTGTAAAAATTCACTTCAGATAATAAATATGAGTTTTAGAACAATTGTAAGTTTTCATCTTTAGAAGCTAGTTGGGTTTATGATTGAGAATATGTTGAATTTATAGGTCAGTTTGGGAAGAAACTGATCTATAAAGATCTTAACAATATTTTGTCTTTGATTCCTTGAGCATGATATATATTTACATTTACTGAAATCTTTTTTATTTTCTTAAAATTGTTCCCAAGAATTTAAAAATATTTTTCTATATTATTTTCTATTTGTTTTCTACTAACATGTAATCTATGTGTGTATATTGATCCTTATACCTTGTTTAGTTTACTTGTAGGTCATAACAGTCGATTTATAGAGTCTTGAGAAATTTCTATGTAGACAATTACATCATCTGAAAATAAAAAATTATTCCTTTACAACCTGTTTACTAATTTCAACATCTGGGTAGTCTTGAGGGTCACTTACTGGTAACCTTTTCTTTTTTTTTCTCTTGACTACACTTCTCATATTTATATTCCTTCATAGGTCTTAGAGTCCTTCATTGAACATTTTGAATAATATACTGTAGAGACACTGGCATATATTAGTACGCTTGAAAAATACTTTTGTTAATTTTACTAGCTAACTAGTAAGTAGGAGTCAAGTCAAATCTCATTTACCCTGCTATAGGAAGCAGCTAAAGTCTTTGCCGATCATTTCAGCCCTCTAGACTTTTTGCTTGTTTCTTTCCCGTCGGTCCTATTGGACTTTCTTTACACATGTGCAGTTCCAGTGTTATCCAGGATCAGGGAAGACCTTAAATAGACATTTTGAACTACCCCCATCTGCTTCTAGCCATTGGTCTCCTTGATTTTTTTCCCTCATTTTCCAGCTATTCTGGTAAAACCAAAACCATCTGCCAATTCTCCCAGTCAACAAGTTTTAATAAGCTTTCTGCTTGAATTTAGCCAAACATACATAAGACAAAATCTTATCCAATATATTTCCTTTCTTTTAAGAAATATATTCTTATCCTATTGCTTTTTCTCAGTCACTGTCACCAAATAATTGCATGTGTGTGTATTTTGTTTCCAGTTTTTGATCATTTGCAAGTGGGCTGAACCAACTAATATGATATTGCTGAAATCATAATCCCTTTTTCTGTAATTGTATGTTAGTCTTTTCCCTTAATTAATAATATTTTTCTCAAATGCTTAATATTCTTTGGTCATTCTTTCACATTTGTAGTGGTTTGGGAGGTAGCCTCCCCAAAATATACATCCACCTATAACACAAGAGAAGACTCTACACATGGACATCACCAGATGGTCAATACTGAAATCAGATTGATTATATTATTTGCAACCAAAGATGGAGAAGCTGTATACAGTCAGCAAAAGCAAGACCAGGAGCTGACTGTGGTTCAGATCATGAATTCCTTATTGCCAAATTCAGACCTAAATTGAAGTAAGCATGGAAAACCACTAGACCATTCAGGTATGACCTAAATCAAATCCTTTACAGTAGAAGTGACAAATAGATTCAAGGGATTAGATCTGATAGACAGAGTACCTGAAGAACTATGGAGGGAGGTTCAGGACCTTGTATAGGAGGCAGTGATCAAGAACATCTCTAAGAAAAAGAAATGAAAATAGGTGAAATGGCTGTCTGAGGAGGCCTTACAAATAGCTGAGAAAAGAAAAGATGCAAAGGCAAAGGAGAAAAGGAAAGATATACCCATTTGAATGCAAAGTTCCAAAGAACAGCAAGGAGGTATAAGAAAGCCTTCCTCAGTGATCAGTGCAAAGAAATAGAGGAAAACAATAGAATGGGAAAGACTAGAGATCTCTTCATGAAAATTAGAGATACCAAGGGAACATTTCATGCAAAGATGCGCACAATAAAGGACAGAAATGGTATGGACCTAACAGAAGCAGAAGATACTAAGAAGAGATGGCAAGAATACACAGAAGAAATATACAAAAAGATCTT
>SJYX01022463.1:291528-320040 GCA_006410675.1 Oreotragus oreotragus
GAAGGGGAGAAAATAATAGCAAACGAAGCAACTGACAAAGAATTAATCTCAAAAATATACAAGCAACTCCTGCAGCTCAATTCCAGAAGAATTAACGACCCAATCAAAAAATGGACCAAAGAACTAAACAGACATTTGTCCAAAGAAGATGTACAGATGGCTAACAAACACATGAAAAGATGCTCAACATCACTCATTATCAGAGAAATGCAAATCAAAACCACAGTGAGGTACCATTTCATGCCAGTCAGAATGGCTGCTATCCAGAAGTCTACAAGCAATAAATGCTGGAGAAGGTGTGGAGAAAAGGGAACCCTCTTACACTGTTGGGAATGCAAACTAGTACAGCCACTATGGAGAACAGAGTGGAGATTCCTTAAAAACTGGAAATAGAAACGCCATATGACCTAGCAATCCCACTACTGGGCATACACACCGAGGAAACCAGAAATGAAAGAGACACATGTACCCCAATGTCCATTGCAGCACTATTTATAATAGCCAGGACATGGAAGCAACCTAGATGTCCATCAGCAGATAAATGGATAAGAAAACTGTGGTACATATACACAATGAAATATTACTCTGCCATTAAAAAGGATACATTTGAATCAATTCTAATGAGGTGGATGAAACTGGATCCTATTATACAGAGTGAAGTAAGCCAGAAAGAAAAACACCAATACAGTATACTAGCACATATATATGGAATTATATATTTAGAAAGATGGTGATGATAACCCTATATGTAAGACAGCAAAAGAGACACAGATGTATAGAACAATCTTTTGGACTTTGTGGGAGAGGGTGTGGGTGGGATGATTTGAGAGAATGGCACTGAAACACATATATAATCATATGTGAAATGGATCACCAGTCTAGGTTTGATGCATGAGACAGGGTGCTTGGGACTAGTGCACTGGGATGACCCAGAGGGATGAGATGGGGAGAGAGGTGGGAGGGGGGTTCAGGATGGGGAACACATGTACACCCATGGCAGATTCACATCAATGTATGGCAAAACCACTACAATATTGGAAAGTAACTAGCCTCCAATTAAAATAATAAATTTATAAAAGAAAAAAAAAGATGTGTATACATATATATATATATGTATATATATATACATACACACATACAATGAAATATTACTCAGCCATAAAAAGAACTCTATCAGGATATACTTTATCATTGTTTCCTACTTTAACTATCTTTTCCTATATTTAATACACTACTGATAGATATTTCAAAGTTTTTTCTGCTATCTTTAATATCTCAGTCATCTAAGGGATGTATTTCTGTTCTCCTTTTTTCACTTTAATAACAATGAAATTTTCTTTACTTTTCACATTTATGGTAATAAATATGGCAAGGTTTTAGGAAAGGAATACATCAAGGCTGTATATTGTCACCCTGCTTATTTAACTTACATGCAGAGTACATCACGCAAAATGCCAGGCTGGATGAAACAAGCTGGAATCAAGGTTGCCAGGAGATATATCAATAACCTCAGAAATACAGATGATACCACCCTTATGGCAGAAAGTGAAGAGGAACTAAAGGGCCTCTTGATGAAAGTGAAAGAGGAGAATGAAATAGTTGGCTTAAAACTCAACATTCAAAAAACTAAGATCATGGCATCCGGTCCCATCACTTCATGGGAAATAGATGGAGAAACAATGGAAACAGTGACAGACTATTTTCTTGGGCTCCAAAATCACTGCAGATAGTGACTGCAGCCATGAAATTCATTGCTCCTTGAAGAAAAGTTATGACCAATCTAGACAGCATATTAAAAAGCAGAAACATTACACTGCCAACAAAGTTCCATCTATTTAAAGCTATGGTTTTTCCAGTAGTCATGTATGGATATGAGAGTTGGACTATAAAGAAAGCTGAGTGCTAAAGAATTGATGCTTTTGAACTGTGGTCTTGGAGAAGACTCGAGAGACCCTTGGACTGTAAGGATATCAAACCAATCCATCCTAAAGGAAATCAGTCCTGAATATTCAGTGGAAGGACTGACGCTGAAGCTCCAATACTTTAGCCACCTGATCGGAAGAACTGACTCATTTGAAAAGACCCTGATGCTGGGCAAGATTGAAGGCAAGAGGAGAAGGGGATAACAGAAGATGAGATGGTTGGATGGCATCACTGACTCGATGGACATGAGTTTGAACAAGCTCCAGGAGTTGATGATGGACAGGGAAGCTTGGTGTGCTGCAGTCCATGGGGTCCCAAAGAGTAGGACACATTGAGTGACTAAACTGATAAAAAGAACAAAATCATGCCACTTGCAACGATATGGATGGACCTAGAAATTGTCATGCTGAATGAAGTCAGACAGGGAAAGACAAATATTAGATATTACTTAAATGTGCAATCTAAAAAATTGGTACAAGGGAATGCATTTTCAAAATGGAAAGTGTCAGATGTAGAAAACAAACTTAGGTTACTAATGAGGAAAGAAGTGTGTGGGGGTGACAAGTTGGGAGATTACGATTGACATATACACACAATTTTTTATAAAATAGGTAACTAATAGAACCTACTGTAGAGCACAGGGAAGTCTACTCAATTCTCTGCAATGAGCTAGACAGGAATGCATTCTGAAAAAGTGTGTTTATGCTGCTGCTAAGTCACTTCAGTCGTGTCCGACTCTATGTGACCCCATAGATGGCAGCCCACCAGGCTCCCCCAACACTGGGATTCTCCAGGCAAGAACACTGGAGTGGGTTGCCATTTCTTTCTCCAATGTGTGAAAGTGAAAAGTGAAAGTCACTCAGTCGTGTCTGACTTATAGCAACCCCATGAACTGCAGCCTACCAGCCTGCCAGGCTCCTCCATCCATGGGAGTTTCTAAGCAAGAGTACTGGAGTGGCCTGCCATTGCCTTCTCTGTAAGTGTGTTTACATGTATGACTAATTCAGTTCAGTATACAACAGAAAGTAACACAACATTGTAAATGAATTATGTGTGATATGTGCTAAGTTGCTTCAGTTGTGTCCTACTCTGAGACACTATGGACTGTAGCCTGCCAGGTTCCTCTGTACATGGGATTCTCCAGGCAATAACACTGGAATGGGTTGCCATGCCCTTCTCCAGTGGATCTTCCCAAACCAGGTTTCGAACCCACATCTCTTAAATCTGCATTGGCAGGGAGGGGTTTTTTTGTGTGTTTGTTTGTTTACCACTAGTGCCACCTCCAATAAAAATTAATTTTTAAGAAAATCAAAGAAAAGACATGTTGCCTTCAAAGGATGGTAGGGAGGAAAAGTCCATGTTGGGGGAGAGAGTGAAACAGTGATATCTGAATTGTCACTAATAATCACGGTACTCAGAAGTCAATGGAGCAAATATTTAGAGTGTTAAGATGAAAAGCAACTCAGAATTCTCTACTCAAAAAATTCTAAAAACTCTTGAAATAAAGTTTTAAACTAATTTTAAGACAAACTGAGAAAAACTGTTGTCATCAGCCTTGCAATGAAAGAGAAAAAAATAAAATCAAAATTTTCTTCTTTTAAAAAGTTCATAAAAATGAAATACCTTTGGAACAACTAATAAAAGAGAAAAAAACTGTCTATATCAGGAATGAAAAAAATAATCAAGGGGTAGAATGTGTTATCTAATACCTCATGCAAGTAAATTTCATAATTGTATAAACTGGAAAAAAAATTTCTGAAGAAAATTCTAATTATAAAGAGAAAAGACAGTAAACATGAATAGTCATATATATATGCTAAAAAATAGTTCTCTCTTTCTCTCTCTCCCCACTTCCAACACACACACTTGCACATGCACACACACACATACACACACAAACAATCAGGACCTTATTTCCAGCAGTGAGAGTAAAGAATTGTCAACATCTACTGAAGGTGAACATCTAAATACCCTATGATCCAGAAATTAACTCCTATGTTTATACCAAACAGAAATGTGTGCCTATCCTCACCAAAAGACATGGGTTGGAATGCTCTCACAAACATTATGTTTAATATCTGTTTTGGAAGGATTCAATAACCATCAGTTTTACATTGTATAAATTACATCACGCTGTTTAGTTGCTCAGTTGTGTCCAAATCTGTGACCCCAAGGATGATAGCCTTATAGGCTCCTCTGTCCATGGGATTTCCCAGGCAAGATTACTAGGATGGGCTGCCATTTCCTTCTCCAAAATTATGGTATATTCACCCAGTTATATATGGTGTATTCACCCAGTTATATATTACACAAAATAATATTGAATTAAATATAACTGCATACAGAAATATCAATGAATATCACAAACATGTTAAGTAAGTGCCCCAAATATATAGTGTATTATATCAAGTACAAAATGTAATTATAAAGTAAATTTTACTTATTCAAGTATAAAAGATAATCAATGGTGTTAGTAGTCAAGGGTGTTTAGTGAACAAAAGGAAGCATGATAGCATTTGGAGAATTAAAATATTTCAATACTGTATATATCAAAATTAAAACACGTTTTAAACAACTCTTCTGAGATAGACAAAAGATTCAAATCAATTTACAGATAAAATCTCGAGTTTTTTTATAGTTTAATAATCACTGATTTGGATTATCAATCACATCTACTGAACTTTGTACACTTTATGAAAAGCATATGCTTTGCAATTTAAAAGGCCTGTGACATATTTTCATATTTTTGTAACATCAAATACCTTGTATATTTACCTAATAAATATCTGTTCTAAATAAAAATCAAAATCATTTATGATAAAGCTCTAATAAAACCAAAATTATAGAGAGCAAGCAGCGCTTTTAGTACATGTGTTCATTTGCTTTTAAATGCCTGGCACATTTGTATCAGAATTTTCATTGCTCAAATCTTCAAAAACTGCAAATCTTTCAAGCACTAGAAGTCTATCAAAAAATATATTCTTCTATTATTTTCCACTTTATAAGTCTACTTCCCTTCCCCCACCCTATAAGGGCCCCAAACCCTTCAGGCCTTGAATCATGTCACTATCATTCCAGCTAAAGGGAACCCGAGAGCACTCCCCTGGGTTCCTATTAACACCTGCTACTTAATCAGCCAGAGGGGCTGTTGGTGACTGATGGCATGTAGTTCTATCCATTTCTTCTCCCTCCCTCCCCAGAGGCTGCACCACCATTGCAGCCATCCCAGCCCAGGGAGTGAGAGCAACAGAGATTGGGCAACACAGAGAGTTGGAGAAATATATCCAATTGTTCAAAAGCTGGAGTTTGTTAAGAGTAAATTCCCAGTTATAAATTTGCAAACAAGAACATGCAGCTGTGGAATGTATTAGCTGCAGATCTGTAATTTTTCAGCTTTCAGCTTCATAAATATTTTAGGCATTGTACAACTACAGCAGCATAATAGTAATAGAGACCTCCCTGGATAGAAGGCTGCTACAGATAAGATGTATGTGGCTAAGCGCGGGGGGCCTTTATTTTGAACAAGGAATAAGTTTAGCAGTGCAGCCATCTCTAATTTAGACTGTTTTCTTAATCTGCTGCCAGGGGAGCATGCTGGGTGATTCACAGTAATGAACTCCACCTGGATGCTCTGTAAATCTGAAAAGAACAACTGCAGTCTAGTAACTGTTGTTACCATGGATCTGGTTGAGTGAGCTCTAATTTGATCATTAAGTGACCATCCCACCAAGGAACCATGAGAAATGCTTGGAGACTGCCATTTCATGATAGCACAAGAAAGACTACTTATTTAAATAAGATTATTCTGAAGTATAATGACCCAGATTGAGGGGAAAAAAAGAACTCAACATTTGTAAAAAACAACAAAAATAAGTTAATACTAAATATTTAATCTTGACTAGTGGATCCTAGTGTTAGTTAAATGGGACCAGTATTAAAAAAAATTTTATAACAGATAAATGTTCACTAAAATTGCCAACACCATTATACACTTGATGGCAGTTGACTCGTCAGTAATAACTATACTACTTTTACTTTCTGGCCTTATAGAAATAGCACACTTAGGTATATATTGGGGTTTCCCAGGTGGCGCTAGTTGTAAAGAAACCTCCTTCCAGTGTAGGAGATGAAGAGATGGGGGTTAGATCTGATTCCTAGGTTGGGAAGATCCCCTGGAGGAGGGCACAGCAACTCCCTCCAGTATTCTTGCCTGGAGAACCCCATGGACAGAGGAGCCTGGGCGGGATATGGTCCAATAGGGTTGTAAAGAATCAGACACAACTGAAGTGACTTAGCCTAGTTCAGCCTAGCCTAGCCTTACAATGTGGCATAATAAAATACACCAAGTAAATAAGACTTAGATGCAGAATGCATATGGCACTACTGCATAACAGCAGTAATGGAATGCTATCTGTATCTTGGAAACCATAAGCTGAGCTATATGGCTTGAATTTCTTTACTTCTCTCTGGACTCTGGTCACCATCTTAATAAAATACTTTGAGAACAAGGTCAGACACTACTGGTGCTTCAGCAAGGTGCCTGATGGTGGTGGTCTAGTCATTAAGTCATGCCCGACTCTCGCGACCCCGTGTACTGTGGCCCACCAGGCTCCTCCGTCCGTGGGATTTCCCAGGCAAGAATCCTGGAGTGGGTTGCCAGGCCCCCCTCCAGGGGATCTTCCCATCCCAGGAATCGAACTGCCTGCATTGCAGGCAGATTCTATACCAACTGAGCTACAAGAGAAGCCCAAGGTCCCTGGTAACCAGTCTGTAACATGTCCTGCCACAAAGAAGGCCACTGATTTTGCCTCTCCCTGTACTGAAATTAATTTTCCATTCAATCCTTATCACAAATTCATGTTTACATTAGCAGATATTTGTTGTATTTTGTTGTCCATTTTCCCTACTTCTGCCAACAGAACAAATACAAAATGCATGTTTCTCTGAATGACCATCCCTACCTTATCTGCAGCCTGTGTACTTCAAGTGATCATTTAGAACATAGTTCAGATTTACCAAAAACATCAGTTAAATGAGTCATTAAAGAATGGACTCATTAATTCTTTTATTTACTCAGATGTTTATTTGTTGATTTTTTTCTCAGCAAGTTCTTGGTTGAATTTCTATTGAATATTAATACTATCCTGCTGTACCATTGGAAAAAAAAAAATATTTCCAGTAGCCCTAGCAAAAGGATTCTGATACCCAAATTTGTTAGTGTATAAGTGCATATATATGTGTCTGTAGATATCCTGAAAGATATAAAAAGTAAATTATCTACTTCATGGTTATTTATTTTATGAATCAGATTTTTTGCAGATGTAGCATTTTCTAAAAATTATGGATATAAGCATTCTGATTAATTTTACAAAGCAAGACCTATTCTCATTCAATGTTGAGTATAAGTTTCAGTAGATCAATTAAAGGAATTGTCTATCTCAAGGGAGAATGAATTCTTGTTACTGGAAATGCTTTAGAAAAGGTATTAATTCCTTGGTTGGTATTTGGTAGTGTCGAGTCACAAAGGATAGCAGTCAGGTGAGACAGTCTTAGATAGTCCTTTCAAGACAGGTATTTTGTGATTCATAAGCTCATATTTGTGTAGATTAGAGAACTCTAGGCACCATGTAGAAACAAAGAAGAAATAATGAGCAAGTACTCTGCTTTAACATTTAAAATAGATGTAGGTAAAGTCAAATAGAAAATAATACAAAAGTAAATCAAGGGAATACATCAACAAACTAAATGATAATTTCTAACTGAATATATAAATGCTAAAGAGATTTTTACTTTCTGAAAACATTTCTCGGAGAAATATTTTACTGAAAAACATTTCTAGGAGAATTCTGAGTTCAATCACAGTAAAGGTACATTAATTTCAGTAGTTCTTCAACAACTCTGGCCCCTCAAACTCTTCAATATCCATTACTTCCCCTATTCTCCACATAGATTATTCACATATATAGTTTAAATCTCTTGGATTCACTAATATCAGAAGATATACAACAGAGTTTTTCCAACTCAGGATATCCCAATGGCTATGTATTTAAAATATACATATAGTCTTATCTCTTATTATCAATTAACAAACTTACAGAAAAAATAGACAAATTTATCCTACATGAAGATTCTAACATTTCCCTCTCAATAAATGAGTAGATTAATATAGAACAAATATAAGGATATACAAGACTGGAACATTTCTACCATCACGACCCAATCTATTATTTTTAAGACTATTTTGTAAGAGCAGCTTTTAGTTTTACAGCTGAATTGGGAGGAAGGTACAGATATTTCCTAACAACATACTGCCCCACACATGCATAGTCTCCCCCATTATAACATTATTCATTAGAATGGTACTTTTTTTTTTAAACCAAGAATGAAGATTGACACATTGTAATTAACAAAGTCTGTATACTGTAGAGTTTACTCTTAGTGTTGTATATTCTAAGGATTTAGAAAAAGTATAATAACATATAGCAGTTATTAAATCATGCAGAGTATTTGCCCTGCCCTAAAAATGCTCTGTGCTCTGCCTACTTATATCTCCTACCCTGCTGTCCCCTGTTAACAGCTGATCTTTCTATTGTCTCCAGAGTTTGTCTTCCCAGAATGCCATATTGTTGGAATCACACAGTGTATAGCCTTTGTACATTGACTTCTTCTACTTAGTCATATGCATTTAAATTTCCTTTATGTTTTTTCACACCTTAACATCTCACTCATTTTTTGTGTTTAATAGTAACTTATTGTCTGGGTAGGTTAGCTTATCTATTATCTATTTACCTACTGAAAGATATCCTCATTGCCTCCAAGTTTTGGAAAATGTGAATAAAGCTACTGTAAACATCTGTGTGCAGGTTTCTTTGTGGACATAAGTTTTTAACTCCTTTAGCTAAATATCAAAAGGCATGATTGCTGGATCATAGAGTAAGAGTATGTTTAGTTTTGTAAGAAATCCCCAAACTGTGACCCAATTTATTGCACACTATTTGAAACTATGGTAGCAAACATGTTCTTTTCAAGTGCATATGGACCACTTAACAAGATAGACCATATGTTGATGGTCTATCTTGTTAAGCTGAACCATAAAACAAGTTCCAATCAAATCTGAAAGATGGAAATTACAAAGAGCATATTTTCAGACTTAATTTTAATTAGAAATATATAAAATATATCTAGATCTAGCAATTCTCAAATAGAGATTAAGCAATATATGTCTAAATTGCCTAGGAGTCATAGTAAAATAAGAAAAAAATTAAAGTTTTTGAAACAAAAATTAAAAGACAATGTTTAAAAAAATCTGTGAAATATAGATAAATCAAAAGTTGACTCTTCAAAAAGATCAGTAAAAGTCATAGCTCTGCATTAGACTGATCAAGTAGAAAAGAAGTGATGAATATCAACAATAAAGATAGACTATCACCATAGATATTTAGATTATTTCATGTCCATTTAATGTTCATGGATATTAATGATTATTACTGCAATATATTTAACAAGATACCATCCCTAGCTACAGACCAAATTTAAAATATTAATATTTAGAATCATATGTATATGTAGAGAATATGTATATATAGAAGCAATATGTAGAAAAATGTATCAATACTTTCATTAAATGAAAATACTATTTATAGCTTTTTCCATCAAAGGTCTTAGATATCTTTCCTTTCCTTTTAAATGGATCATATTTTCAGTTAAGTGACTTTCTTGGTCTGTTTCCTGTCCATAGAAATAAGACAGAGATTTGATAACACAGAGACGATCCTGAGGCAGTCACATGAGTTCAGGCAAAAGCGATTAGAAACGACCCCAGTAACACACAAACCGTAAGAAACGATAAACCATTGTTGTGGTTGAGTCACTAAATTGTGAGTGACTCTTTGCGACCCCATGGACTGTAACCCACCAGGCTCCTCCGTCCATGGGATTTTCCAGGCAAGAGTGCTGGAGTGGATTGCCATTTTCTTCTCCAGAGGAACTTCCCGACCCAGGAATCGAACCTGGGTCTCCCGCATTGCAGGCAGTCACATGAGTTCAGGCAAAAGCAATTAGAAACGACCCCAGTAACACAGAAACCGTAAGAAACGATAAACCGTTGTTGTGGTTGAGTCACTAAGTTGTGAGTGACTCTTTGTGACTGCATGGACTGTAGCTCGCCAGGCTCCCCTGTCCATGGGGCTCTCCGGCAAGAAAACTGGAGTGGGTTGCCATCTCCTTCTCCCTTATAAATCACTAAGTCACCACATATAAACTGACGTAATGAAAAGATGAAGTAAAAGTCTTTTTTGCTTTTTTTTTAATTTATTTTTTAAATTGAAGGATGATGGCTTTACAGAATTTTGTTGTTTTCTGTCAAACCTCAGCATAAATCAGCCATGGGTATACATATGTCCCCTCCCTCTTGAACCCCCCTGTCATCTTCCACACCCCCCACCATCTCAACCCTCTAGGTTGGTACAGAGTCCCTGTTTGAGTTCCCTTAGACACAAATTCCCATTTTGAGTCAGTTCTTTGAGTCAGTTCTAATGAGCTGGATAAACCTACAGCCTATCATACAGAGTGAAGTAAGTCAGACAGAGAAAGATAAATATCATATACTAACATATATATATGGAGTCTAGAAAGATGGTAATGAAGAATTTATTTTCAGGGCAGCAGTGGAGAAACATACAGAGAACAGATTTATGGACATGGGGAGAGGAGAGGAGAGGGTGAGATGTATGGAGAGAGTAACATGGAAACTTATATTACCATAGGTAAAGTAGATGTAAAGATCTTTATTTGTAGATGATATAATTGTCTATTGGAAATCCTAGGATCTACATTAAAGCTTCTAGAACTAATAAGTCAGTAACATTATAGGATACGAGACCAATGTAGAAAAATAAATTTTGTTTCTAACAAAGGACAACTTAAATTGAAATTAAATACAAAATATCATTTATAATACCATTAAGGTATAAATCTCTTAAGCATAAATCCAACAAAAGATGTGTAAGACTTATGTAATGACAGAATAGAAAATATTGTTGAGAGAAATGAAAAAAACCTAAATAATGGAAACACTGTGTTCATGATCTCATGTTTCAAAAATTTTAAGATGTAAATTTTTGATTGGTCTACTTACTTGACATAGTGATATAGCTATATTTAATATCCAGCAAATGTTTCAAAGAAAACAAATATCCAGATTCTAAAATTTGGATGAAAATCCAAAGACCCTAGAATAATCAAAACAATTTTTAAAATGAACTAATTTGGATAATTTACATTACTTTACCTCTATGTGTTATGAAATTATAATAAGACAGTGGGATTTTAGCATGATAATAGATCACTAGAGCTGCATAAATTTAAAAAATATATCCACACATGTACTATAAATGGATATTTGACAAAGTTTCAAAGGAAACTGAGTGGAAAAAAGATAATCTTTTTAACATGTACTGCTGAAACCATTAGGTATCTATGTACAATAATAAATTCTTTTAATCCACATTTAATGCCAGATAAAAATGTTATTCAAAATGGATCATAGACCTAATTGTAAAAATCTAAAACCATACAATTTTACAGAGGGAAACAGAATAGAAATCGTTTTAACCCTAACTTAAGCAGATGTTTCCTCAATATGATGTCAAAACCATGTTTCATAGTTACATAAATGAACTATTAGACTATCAAAATAGGAACTCATGCCCTGTGAAAGTTACTCCTTAAAAAAAACCAAAAGCCAAACATTGATATAAGATATTGAACATCTGTAAACAATATATCTGAAAAAGTAGTTATATTCAGAGTATATAAAAAACCACCCAAACTCAGAAGAACAAAAACACAATTTGAAAAAACAAAAAAAAGCATACATCCAGTTTCTATTTCTACACATGAGGACCTGACATTGTAGTTCTGCCCAAATACCATGTAAAAGTTTAACAAACTAAAAAATTAACAATCACCTTGAATCCTTGAAAGGTAACAGTACATAGGACAAACCACCATTCACAAGGTTGAAAATACAGATAAGCAAATACAGGGAATCTTGGCTTACCAGAGCAGAACAAGATCAACTCTAGATTTCCTATCCCAACTAAGAGGATTGGAAAAAATTTGAGAAACTGTGAAGATCACATTCCAGAGGAACAAGTTCACTTTCCAGAATCTCACACCTCACCACCACATTGCTGAAGGCCTATTTATTAAAAAAAAAAAAAAAAAAAATCCTTTATAGAGTATACAAATTTCTAAATGTACAGCTATCAATTTAAAAAATACAAGGCATGCCAAAGGCAGAAAATACAATATGAAGACACAGAGCAAGCATTAGAATCTGATAAGCCAGAGATGTTTTAATTAGCAGAGTAAGGTTTAAAACAACTATAATAAATGTGCTAAGTGTTCTAATGAGTAAAGCAGATACCATGCAAAAGCTGAGACATAGAAATTATAAGAACTAAAAAAAAAATGCTAGAGCTTAAAAACACTAACAGAAATGGACTCATTTATAGAGTGAATGCAGGTGAGGAAATAATCTCTGAGCTAGAGGAATTCATCAATAAGCAAAGGATACAAAAGATCAATGGAAAAGAAAAAGAAGCTACCTTTATTTACTCATGACATGATCATCTATGTAGAAAATTTGAAAGAAGTAACAGAAAAATATCCTGTAGGTAATAAGCAATGTTGCATGATATGAAGTTAATATACAAAATTTAATTGCTTTCTTATCTACTGGGAATGAACAAGTGAAATTTTAAATTAAAAAACCTACAATATCATTTAAATCAACACCCAAACAAGGAAATACTTAGGTTCAAATCTAACAAAATTCATACAAGACACATGAGGAAAACTCTGATGAAATCTGAGGAAGAATTAAGTAAATGGAGAGATATTCCATGTTCATGGAGAGATTCAATGCTGTCAATATGTCAGTTCTTTTCAACTTAATCTACTGATTCTAAAGGTTGTTTAGAGAATGAAAAGAATCCTGATAGCACAGACAATATTGAAGGAGAACAAAGTTTGAGAATTTATACTACCTGACTTTGAACTTTACTGTAAAGCTACAGTACTCGAGAGAGTATGCTATGGTTACAAGAACGTATGTACACACATGAGTGCTCAGACACTCAGTTGTGTATGACACTGCAACCCCATGGACTTTGCCTATCTAGCTCCTCTGTCAATGAAATCATCCAAGCAAGGATACTGGAGTGGGTTGCCTTTCCTCATCCAGGGGATAACCCGGGGATTGAACCCCATCTTCTGTGTCTCCTTCCTTGGCACATGGATTCTTTACCACTGAGCCACCTGGTAAGTGGGCGCACACACACACACACACACACACACACACACAGAAATCACTCAGTCGTGTCCGACTCTGCGACCCCATGGATTGTAGCCCACCAGGCTTCTCGGTCCATGGGATTTTCCAGGCATGAATACTGGAGTGGCTTGCCATTTCCTTCTCCAGAGGATCTTCCTGACCCAGGGATCGAACCTGGTTCTCCCGCATTGTAGGCAGACGCTTTACCGTCTGAGCTACCAAGAAAGTCCAAGTGGGTACAAGAATATGCAAACAGAGAAACGGAATCGAGAACTCAGAAATATACCCCATAAAAACATTAAACTAATTACTGATCTTTGACAAAGAACCAAAGGCAGCAAAATGGAAGAGAGATAGCTTCTTCAACACACATTGCTGGAACGACTGGACATCTATGCAAAAACAAACCAAAACAAAAATGTATCTAGATACAGATATTATGGCCTTCCCTGGTGGCTCAGAGGTTAAAGCATCTGCCCACGATGCGGGAGACCTGGGTTCAATCCCTGGGTCAGGAAGATCCCCTGGAGAAGGAAAATGGCAATCCACTCCAGTACTCTTGCCTGGAGAATCCCATGGACGGAGGAGCCTGGTAGGCTACAGTCCACGGGGTCACAAAGAGTTGGACACGACTGAGCAACTTCACTTTCACAGATACTATACTCTTCACAAAAATTAACCAAAAAATTGGATTACAGATTGATATGTAGAATACAAAACTATAAGACCCCGAAGGGTAACTTAGTAGAAAATCTATATGACCATAAATAGGGTGATAACTTTTTAGATATAATGCTAAAGACACAAACCATGAAGGAAATAAGAAGCTAAACTTAATTAAAATTAAAAACATCTGCTCTGCAGAAGACAATGTCAACAGAATAAGAAGACAAGCCACAGAATGGGAGAACATATTTATAAGAAAGACACATTTAATAAAGGATGTATTCTAAATATACAAAGAACTCTTAAAAGCCAACAATAAGATTCGACCCAGTTTCAAAAAGGGACAAAGACCTTAACGGACACCTCTTTAAAGAAGATATACAGATGATGGATAAGCCTATGAAGAGAAGCTCTACATCATATATCATCAGGGAAATGTAAATTAACACAACAATGAAAAGTACTACACTCCTGTTAGAATGGTTAAAATCTGAAACAATGACATCAAATGGTGAGGAGGACATGGAACAACAGAAACTCTCATACACTGCTGGTGGGAATAAAATGTGTCATAATCACCTTGGAAATTAGTTCACAATTTTTTAACTAAATACACTATTAGCATATGATCCAGCAATTGAACTCCTTGGAATTTACCTACATGAGTTGAAAACTTATACCAAAAAAAAAATCTGCAGGTGGTTATATTACCTTTATCTACATATGCCAAAGCTTAGATGTAAGCAAGGTGTACTTCAGTAGGTGAATGGATAAAAAAGCTGTGATAAATCCAGAAAAGTTATTATTAATGCTAGGATGAATTAAGCTGGGCTTCCCCAGTGGCTTTCTGGTAAAGAATTCACCTGCAGTGCAGGAGATACAAGAGAATCATGTTCAATCCCTGGGTAGGGAAGATCCCTTGAAGGAGGAAACGGCAACCCACTCCAGTAATCTTGTCCGGAAAAATCCCATGGACAGAGGAGTCTAGAGGGCTATAATCCATGGGGCTGAAAAAGAGCTGAACATGACTAAGTGATTAAATAACAACAAACTAAGCCATCAAGCTATGGAAAGAAGTAGAGAAGTTTAGGTACATATTACTAGTGAAGACAATCCATAAAGGTTAAATACTATGTGATTCCAATCGTATGACATTCTAGAAAAGTGAAACTATTCGGTTCAGTTGCCCAGTCATGTCCAACTCTTTGAAACCCCATGGACTGCAGGATGCCAGTCTTCACTGTCCATCACCAACTCCTGAAGCTTGCTCAAACTCATGTCCATCAAGTCGGTGATGTCATCCAACCAGCTCATCTTCTGTTGTCCCCTTTTCCTCCTGCCTTCACTAGTATTGGTGAAGATTTAGAGCAACCGGTGGGCCAAATGTAAATGGTAAAATCATTTTAGACAACAATTTGAATATTCATTTAAAAAGATAAGTACATAATCACCATATGACTTGACCATTCTAGGCCTTGCTATTTACTCTAAATAAATGAAAGCATATGTCCAGAAAAAGATTTGTCACTAACGTATATAGAAGCATTCATTGAAATAACTAAAAACTTCAAGGAACACAAATATTCACCTAAAGCAGAATAGATAAACAAATCATGGTATATTCATGAAGGAAATTACTACTTAATAATAAATGTGTATAATATATGTGTATATAATATATAATATGTAAAATGTATATATGTGTGTTATAATAATGATAAATGCAACTATACATCTGAATCACAAAAAGTATATGATAAATGAAAAATGTCAGATACAAAAACTGTATTACATTGCTGTGAAGATTACCTGAGTTCAGATATATCTGATATCTGTGCATCTGGCAGTGCAAAATTAACTGCTATGCAAATGCTAGGTCTAGTACTATTATTTTTATTGCGCTAAGTGTTGTGCCTAGTCACCTCGGTCATGTCTCTTTTGTGACCTATAGACCGTAGTCTGCCAGGCCCTTCTGTTCATGGGATTCTCCAGGCAAGAATACTGGAGTGGGCCGCCATGTCCTACTCCAGGGGATCTCCCCGACCCAGGGGTTGAACCCACAACTATTATGTCTTCTGCACTGGCAGGTGGATTCTTCACCACTAGCACCACCTGGTATTATTAAAGGAAATACATGACTTTTCAAAATGAAAAATATCATCAAGTATTAGTAGATCTAATAAAATAAATTATTATTAGAATAGTAATTCTAATAAATTCAAGATACACAAACACGACATTTTAGAAGCCTAAGAACAAAAGGAAAATGATAAACCTTCTATAAATAGGAAGGTTTATCCCAAGATGGAAAGGATAAAGGGGTAGAAGAAACTGATCACTTTCAAAGGCTTAGAATTGCAATGGTTGAATATTTTTAAAACAATTGTATCTAGAATCCAGTGCCAAATGGTATAGAAGCAAGCTGTTAATAAAACTATTTCAGATATGTGACACATTTCTTACCATGTGAAATAATGAAAAAAATAGGATAATAAACAAGGAAGTGAAATACACAAGGAAAAAGAATCCACTCAATGAGAATTATGAGACAATAATAATCTCAAGATAAATAATAGGACCAGTGAATACTGGGTCCAGACTGGAAAAAATGGTAGAGGACTCCCAGATATATTTTCAAGGAAAAGAGAGACTTCACAGATTTGATGTTACTCTGGAAATACTGGAAGAACTACAAACTTTAATGAAAATTAGCTATTGTAAAAATTACTAGCCAAAATGCTTAAAAAAATCAGCAGAAGAAACAGAACATTTTACAGTTGCCTATCAATACCGTGAGCTGTATAGCAAGCAATGTTTACAAAGTCATAGCAATGTTTATTAATATTTGACTTGGAACCAATCTATAAATTCAAAATAAAAAGTCAGTTAAGAAATGATGGCAGTTGGAAGATAAAGGGAGTGAATTCTAGAATCTCTAATACCCTCAACTATCAGAGTCAAGGTTTAAGAGATAATATCTATAGAGAAAGGAACAAAAAGAAATAACTATATTCTTTAAAGTCCCAAAATAACCAATAAAGTAGCTAAAAATAGTGTTGTGAATATATTGGGATGAGGAAGAGGAGGTATGGAGAGTTCAAGTAAATTAAAAAATAAAAAGTAATGTATAAAGTTGATATATAAGTACACTGAAATTTGTGTTAGTTTTATTTAGAGATATGGTCTAAGAGAAAAAACATTATAAGTGGTAGCTTCTTCCAAAACTTGCAGTTGATTGTAAGAAACCAGTGGATAAGTGTTTCATTATAATCTTACTATAATTTTTATTATCTTTTACAAAACTATGTATTTCATATAAATTAATAAAAATTACTGAAGAACACTAGAAAAATTTTAAGTTAGTGAGTACAAATGACAAATGAAATAGAGTCTACAGACATAAATGAAGATCTATGGATAACATTTGTGATCATGTTAAAGACAGAATTTCAGATCAGTACTGGATGTATTAATTATGATATCAGGATACTGGTTATATACGAAGGAAGCTGAATGTTATATCTTTTTATTACACAAATGTTATATCTTTTTATTACACAATGTACAACAATATGTACCAGATGGACTTCAGAAACAACTTTTTTTAAATACTCTTAAGGTTTGAAATAAAACATAAGAGAATATTTTTATGTTTTTATATTTTTATGTTCTCTAATATAATTTTAAATATTATATTGTTTTATATTTGCATGAATAAGGCCTTCCTAAGCAAGAACAATAACTCAAAAACACAGAGACTGTAGGGGTGATTAATATTGTGGGCTTCTGTTTAAAATGTAGCCATAAATGACATAAACGTCAGGTAACAGACTGGAATAAAATACATGCAATATACCTAGCAGACAATTAATATCTGTTTAAAAAAAAAACAGTCAAAAGTCATGGACTCTGAATTAATAAAAATATTATCTATTGAATTTTCAAGGAAACATAGGTTAAGACAATGTTATTACTTTGCTGATAATTTTGACAGAAACAGAGTTTAAGTAAAATTCCCCTGTGTAACCTATTATGCCTATTGCTTCCTGGGAAATTGATAACTCTGTATTGCTTCTTGGGTATTATTTTAAGTAAAGTTACTATCTCTTAGAGATTAATGCAGGGAATTTTTTTTTCCTCCTAGGTAATTATCTACTATATGTGCTTTCAAATTTATTTGCACGAATGTTGCAAAATAGTATGTTTTAATTTTTTTCTGAGATTCAATGTTCAGTTTCTCCTTACTCTATATTTTATATATTTGTGATTTCTTCTCCTTTTTCTTGGTTAATTTCTCTAGGATTTGCCTAATGATTTTACGGTATTCTATTCACATATTGGTTAGGCTGTTTACTATTTTCTAATGAATTTATGACATTATTATGTTTTACTTTATGCTTTCCTTTTATCATTTTTGTTTTTGATTTATGCGTTAACTCACCTTTATTATTTATTTCTCCTATACATATCTAATGCTATTAGTTTTCTATTTCACTGCCTAGATCTTGATATAAAGCTTTTCATTATTATTATTTTAACAACTTTATCAATTTTAGTTTGGCTCCTCTTTGATGCAAGCCTTTTTTTTTTAACAAATAGCTTCAAAATTTTCTCAGGAAAGCATGTTGTTATGCTGTTTTCTGATTTTATTATTAATTTCTAGTTTAACTGCCATTTGATTGCCTAATATATTTCTATTTTGAAAAATAATTGTTCAGATAATTTTTAAAAAGTAATTTGATTTAGAAAAGGCAGAGGAACCACNTTTGATTTATGCGTTAACTCACCTTTATTATTTATTTCTCCTATACATATCTAATGCTATTAGTTTTCTATTTCACTGCCTAGATCTTGATATAAAGCTTTTCATTATTATTATTTTAACAACTTTATCAATTTTAGTTTGGCTCCTCTTTGATGCAAGCCTTTTTTTTTTAACAAATAGCTTCAAAATTTTCTCAGGAAAGCATGTTGTTATGCTGTTTTCTGATTTTATTATTAATTTCTAGTTTAACTGCCATTTGATTGCCTAATATATTTCTATTTTGAAAAATAATTGTTCAGATAATTTTTAAAAAGTAATTTGATTTAGAAAAGGCAGAGGAACCACAGATCAAATTGCCAACATTCACTGTATCATAGAAAAAGCAAGGGAGTTCCAAAATACATCTACTTCTGCTTCACTGACTTCGCTAAAGCCTTTGACTATATAGATCAAAACAAACTGTGGAAAATTCTTAAAAAGATTGGAATAACAGATCACCTTACCTTCAGGACAAGAAACAACAGTTAGAACTAGACATGGAACAACAGATTGGTTCAAAATTGGTCAAGGAGTACATCAAGGCTGTATATTGTTACCAAGCTTATTTAACTTATATGCAGAGCATATCATGTGAAATGTCACGCTGGATGAACCACAACCTGGAATCAAGACTGCTGGGAGAAATATCAAAACCTCAGATATGCAGCTAGCACCATCTTAATGGCAGAAAATTAAGAAGAATGAAAAAGCATTTTGATGAAGGTGAAAGAAAAGAGTGAAAAAACTAGCTTAAAACTCAGCTTTCAAAAACTAAGATCACGGCATCCAGTCCCACCACTTTATGGCAAATAGATGGGTAAAAAGTGGAAAGAGTGACAGATTTTATTTTCTTAGGCTCCAATATAATTGCAGATGGTGACTGCAGCCATGAATTTAAGACACTTGCTCCTTGAAGTAAAACTATGAAAAACCTAGACAGTGTACTAAAAAGCAGACACATCACTCTGCTGAGAAAGGTCTGTATAGTCAGAGCTGTTTTTTCCAGTAGTCATGTATGCATGTGAGAGTTGGACCATAAAAAATGCTGAGTCCCAAAGAATTGATGCTTTTGAACTATGTTGCTTGAGAAGACTCTTGAGAGTCGTGGACAGAAAGAGATCAAACCAGTGAATCCTAAAGGCAATTAACCCTGAATAATCATTAGAAGGACTGATGCTGAAGCTAAGGTTCCAATACTTTGGTCACCTGATGTAAAGAGCCAACTCACTGAAAAAGACACTAATTCTGGGAAAGATTGAAAGCAGGAGGAGAAGATGATGACAAAAGCTAAGATGGTTGGATGGCACCACCAACTCAATGGACATGGGTTTGAGCAAGCTCCAGAAGGTGGTA
Source organism: Oreotragus oreotragus (assembly GCA_006410675.1). NCBI lineage: Eukaryota > Metazoa > Chordata > Mammalia > Artiodactyla > Bovidae > Oreotragus > Oreotragus oreotragus. Next base: position 311,613 of record SJYX01022463.1, read on the forward strand.
AAGGACAGGGAAGCATGATGTACTGCAGTTCATGAGGTTGCAATAAGTCAGACAAGACTTAGCAACTGAACAACATGTTCCTTGGAATAATACTTACCTCTTAAGAAGAGTGACTTCCAGTTAGAACTGGACATGGAACAACAGACTGGTTCCAAATAGAAAAAGGAGTACGTCAAGGTTGTATATTGTCACACTGCTTATTTAACTTATATGCAGAGTACAAAAAGAGAAACGCTGGACTGGAAGAAACACAAGCTGGAATCAAGATTGCTGGGAGAAATATCAATAACCTCAGATATGCAGATGACACCACCCTTATGGCAGAAAGTGAAGAGGAACTAAAAAGCCTCTTGATGAAAGTGAAAGAGGAGAGTGAAAAAGTTGGCTTAAAGCTCAACATTCAGAAAACGAAGATCATGGCATCCGGTCCCATCACTTCATGGGAAATAGATGGGGAAACAGTGGAAACAGTGTCAGACTTTATTTTGGGGGGCTCCAAAATCACTGCAGATGGTGACTGCAGCCATGAAATTAAAAGACGCTTACTCCTTGGAAGAAAAGTTATGACCAACCTAGATAGCATATTCAAAAGCAGAGACATTACTTTGCCGACTAAGGTCCGTCTAGTCAAGGCTATGGTTTTTCCTGTGGTCATGTATGGATGTGAGAGTTGGACTGTGAAGAAGGCTGAGTGCCGAAGAATTTATGCTTTTTAACTGTGGTGTTGGAGAAGACTCTTGAGAGTCCCTTGGACTGCAAGGAGATCCAACCAGCCCATTCTGAAGGAGATCAGCCCTGGGTGTTCTTTGGAAGGAATGATGCTGAAGCTGAAACTCCAGTACTTTGGCCACCTCATGCGAAGAGTTGACTCATTGGAAAAGACTCTGATGCTGGGAGGGATTGGGGGCAGGAGGAGAAGGGGACGACAGAGGATGAGATGGCTGGATGGCATCACGGACTCGATGGACATGAGTCTGAGTGAACATCGGGAGATGGTGATGGACAGGGAGGCCTGGCGTGCTGCAATTCATGAGGTTGCAGTCAGACACGACTGAGCGACTGAACTGAACTGAACTGAAGAAGAGTGACATATACACACAGAGCCACATTAAGGAAAGAAGAAAAGCAAAATTTCAAGAAAATATGTATACTAAATTTTATCAGATGCAAATAATATGCTTCTAAATACATATGCAAGTGAATGTAACAAAGATTGGGAGTTTGCGTACCAAATTGTTTATAGGCATGAATATGAATGAGTGGGTAAAGGGATAAGCCTTATGGTCTAGAGACCTTCCCCTGCTAGACTTTATCTAAAACCTCTCTTGCTCAGGGCCATTTCCATTCTTGACTTATTTCTCCTTTATAAATTTGTAAAGTACACCCTCAGTAAAACATGAACCCTAAAATCCTTATCTCAGTACTTTCCTAGGGGACTCAATATTGACTGGCAGGTATGAGTCATGAGTGACTTTCACCTCACCTCACCTATGATTTGGAGAAGGCAATGGCACCCCATTCCAGTACTCTTGCCTGGAAAATCCCATGGATGGAGGAACCTGGTAGGCTGCAGTCTACGGGGTCCCGAAGAGTCAGAAACGACTGAGGGACTTCACTTTCACTTTTCACTTTTATGCACTGGAGAAGGAAATGGTAACCCACTCCAGTGTTCTCATCTGAAGAATCCCAGGGACAGCGTAGCCTGGTGGGCTGCCATCTATGAGGTCGCATAGAGTCTGACACAACTAAAGCGACTTAGCAGCAGCAGCAGCACCTATGATTGTAAAGGGATATGGCTAAGTCACATTAAAGAGTGAAGTGTAAGAGGGAGTTGGAAAATAGTTCCTAGATATTTTTCATGGAATCAAGGGACATTTCCTCAAGTATTAGAGTCACTGAGTCGTGCCTCTTTGTGACCCCATGGACTGTATAGTCCATGGAATTCTCCAGGCCAGAATACTGGAGTGGGTAGCCTTTCCCTTCTCCAGGAGATCTTCCCAACCCTGGGACTGAAGCTCGGTCTCTTGCTTTGTAGGTGGATTCTTTACCAGCTGAGCCACAAGGGAGGCCCAAGAGTCCTAGAGTGGGTAGCCTATCCCTTCTCCGGTGGATCTTCCCAACTCAGGATTCGAACTGAGGCTCCTGCATTACAGGCGGATTCTTTACCAACTGAGTTATCAGGGATGACCATGAGAGTTGCAGTATTCTTCAAACAGAAAGATAAAAATGACAGAAAGTTGGTAAATAGTAGCTATAACTTCACACACATTGTTAATAATTTATTAAAAAGATTATTTCCAGTATCTTTTTAAAAATTCGCTGGTCTTAGATTTTGTACTACAGGCACTGATTTCAGCTGTCCAAATTACTGGAGAATTTCCTTATGTATAGCACTTAAACTTGTTATAATTATACCTTTAAATAACTAGTTATAATAATTGGTATGATAAGAGATGGATCTTTTCTCTATGTTTTAAAAATATTTTGATATATTTTTACAATCTTAATTACTGAGTATTTTTATAAAAACTAAAAGAACAACATGGGCATGAAAAGCATATTGAAGAAAACTTTACATAGTCCTAGCTGGAAAAACACTATCACAATCTTTTGTTTCTCCGTGTTTTCACAGGACTTGTATTTTGTTTTTAAACTTAAGAAATAAAAAGTTAGCCAGATGTTAGTGAGAGATCAGATAAAACACATCCATATGCTGTCTGATAAGGACACTGAAACAGTTCTGATAACATTTTAAAAATTTTCTATTTCGATTTTTACAAACTTTCAAAAATCGCTAATGAAGGGCACTTAGCTGTATGAAAGATGACATTAAAGGATATTTGCCATCACAGATTACCTGCCAGAACTATAAATCACATGTCATTTAGTGAGGTATCCATGACTACTTACTTGGCATGACACAATCGGATAGTGATTCCATGATTTATGAGGTATAGAGGAGAACCCCTCCAAGGGGAATATTCACAGAGACAAAAATATTTGAATATGGAAACACTGTTTTTCTTTTGTTAATATAAATTCAGATTTACATGAAGGGGGAAAAATCTAGTGGGTAATTTAAGCGCAACTTTATGCTGCGAGATATAAAAGTTAAAAAAGTTAGAATGATTCTATCAACATGATAAATAAGAATAAAAATGCCTACAGTACTATAAAGACAGGATATAAACTCTTTTCCCACTCAAGAAATAAAAAATATATATATAATCAACAGAAAATAAAACATATTTTAAAAGATAAAACATAAGCTTGAAATCCTGGTTTAGATTCAAGTTCCATGATATATTAATTTTTCAATCTTTGCATTATTATTTAACTTCTCAAAGCCTCAACTTACTGATACACGGGAGATTAAAATATCAATCTCGTGATATTGCTTTTAAAATTAAATTATCAAACATAAAATCATTTAGAACCATGCCTGGCACACAGTGCTGCCCAGTTTTAAATCAATAGCTCTCATTATTATTAGTATTAGGAAACAAGAGTAAATCAACTGTACAAATTTTTTCTATTGAAATGGCTTCAATTTTACCACTACTCTGTTTAAAAGAATGCATGGAGGGAAGAACATAAGTGCTTGTGCTGTCTGAATGAGTTGTTTGAGGAACTTTAAAGGACGCTAGACAGTGGCCTGCAAAATTGATGCTGTGTTCCATGTACTGTTTGGTTTCCAGTAGACGTGGTTAAGATGTAGTGGGATGAAGGCAAGATAAATTTTTTCAAACAGCTCTTTATAAAGAAAACTCTTTTGTGATCATAACAGTTTCAATACGGTCACGATATCTAGGAAGAAGCTGATTTTAGGCCATTCATCAGTTCTCTGGTCCGGTCAAATGGCTAACATATATCAAGGTCTTTGATGCTTATAGTATATTCAAAACCTGTTAATGAACTGACTCCTTTAATCTTATGATAACCTTATGAAATAGTACTTTTATCCTCACTTGTAGTGATAGAGACAAATGTGGCATGGCTCCTGACTTCACATTCTGCCAGAGATAGAGGCACATGTGTTTGAAAACAAGTAAACAAATGCATAAAATAAATGCATGCATAGACAGAGGCAGGCAAAACTATGGGTTAATCATGTCTACTGGATCCTAGCACTGTTTCCCTCTTACTTTGTAAGTTTTCACCTGAAGTTCCATTCTATGTCCAAGATGTATTTTTAGATGTGCAGCCAGTTGTCCTGCAGGACTCCAGGATAGAATGGAACTCAGGATGAAACAAACACAACAGCCTCCTCTTTCTTAGAGGGAACCAGACATGGCCAAGTGAGAAAAATGGGCATCTCTCTTTTGTTTTGGATGGCATTCCTTTCGATTCATCACTTCTAAATAGTTGACTACAATTCTAATGTATCTTTCTTCTCCCTCCTATCCTCCCATCCCAATTAGTACACACGCATCCCTTCTCCTTCCAAGTATTTGCTGATCAATATATTTCCCGAGACAACCCAGCTCTGACTTACTCAATCTTGAGGAAGTTACTCTTAATATGAGTCTAAATTCTGGAACTAAGAATGAGAAGAAATTGAGTGGTCCTTTTTCTCAAAACTTAAACTTTTACGTTATTCAACTCATTGCAGCTTTTCAATATCAAAAACAGTGAATAAGTTTATATTTTATACCTTTCTGGATATATTGTTTTTATGTTGCCTTCAATTTTACTTTAACTGTAAAGACTGACAGTCTCCAAATATAATGTAAACTGAAAAATAGATGACTACTGTGTTTTCACACAATGTGTGCTGTATGGTGTTTGCTGATACCATTTATGAATGAGATCAGGTATAATTCAAAGATAGAAACCACAGAGTGATGTTAGCCTGGTGTCAGTGAAGGACATATAAGGAATGTCAGCATCAAGGATACTATGGCATCTTTCTTCATCAAGTCCTTGAAAAGAGCCAAATTTAGTATTTTCTGATATATGACTGTCACTGATGGCCCAAAGTTTGGATTTTGGTACTATGTTGATACATTTTTTAAATTAGAATAATTATAATCAAATATATTGGAAAATATCCAGTATTCATTTATAACACAACATTGTTTTAAAATATTCCATCTGAAGCAAGAAATACTAGTTAATCTAAAGGCAATATAGTATTTAGAGAGGGTATTCAGTTCAGTATTTAGTTCATAAATTTGGTAGGTGAATAAGTAGAATTTGGGAAATGATGGGCTATACAAATAATATATCCAGGTTTAGACTGGAGTACTTAAACTCTGTGCTTTCAGAACGTTCAGGCTGCCAACAGATGAATCAACCCAGTCTCAGATTTTAAAAGTAAAATATTGCCTTTAAGTTGCTGTTTATCAAAAATGCACAGGCATTTACATTTTAGTGGTTGCAGAGCAATTCCAATTTTCTCATTTAACTCTTCTATTCAGTAAGTTATGCAGTCTAAATGGTAGGAGTATATATTTACTCTGTCCAAGTCTATGTTCAATGCAGGATGCAGGATGCTTGGGACTGGTGTATGGGGATGATCTGGAGGGATGATGTGGGGTGGGAGGTGGGAGGGGGGTTCATGTTTGGGAGTTTGTGTAAATAAATAAATAAATAAAAAGAAAAAAATTTTTTAAAAAATAAATAAATAAAAACAAACTTTAGCCTCCACTTTATTCTGGCAAATTTGGAGGAAAGTGGAAAGATCCTGGGACAAAGAGAAGATCTTCATATTTCACAAGTGGTTTCCAGTAGTGGATATCTACCATTTTGTCTGCTCTGAAATCCTTTCCCATGTCTGTCCTTGTGTTTTGGTGAGACAGAGTCCTTCTACCATTAGGAACGTCACTGGAATGGATAATGATTCAGGTCTGGAAAATTCAAGTACTCCATCCTCTTCGCAACTGAGAATATGGATCTGGGCAAGTAATTCATTTCTCTTGTTTCAGTTCCCTAACCATCTCCCTCATCCAGCTGTGTGAAAATTAAATGACCTTATAAATTAAGTGTTCAAGAAGGGTACCTGAAACATTCCATCCATAAGCACCTAGAGAAGTTAGCTATTATTGTTATTGTAATTATATCAGATTTGAGTTCATCTTACTAGTGATGCTTGGATCTCAACATAGAACATTTTTTGAACTCCAGAATCACAGTTATGAGAGTCAATTTCTCCTTGCGCATTGATTTTAAAGTAATATCATTTTCTACAATTGAAACTAGTAAAATCTTAACTAACACAAGTCTTTAATGGTTTTTTTCCTTTTGTACTATGATCCAACAATGTTGTTTAGGCATTTTGTTTTCTATAATGACGTTTATTTAAATATTAGGGCATACGTTAAAGCATTATATATAGGTATGTTTGTACATATGTTTGTGCATATATATGTGCACATATATATATGATTTGGTAAGTGGCAGCTGAAATGATTTTTCTCAATTGTTACATAGTATAGTAACAGAGACATGCCACATAGTCCCAGACTAACCAACAATTTACCAGTGATTTTTCATACGATCACAGCTGTAAAATAAGTTATCTGTGGACAAACATTTTCAGATAATATAACAAATGAAAAAACAATTCACAACAAGAGTGGTGAGATTTTAAGTTAATACTTATCTTTCAAATTAGTTTTACTTGGCTAGTCTTTTGTTAGTATTACCAAAGTCAGAAGAAAAATATATTGATAGATGGATATTTGCATATTTGCACTCTGCTAATGCTAACACATTCACTTAAAATACCCACTCTTTTCCTCTTCATTTCAAGCAACTCCATTCATCTTTTAGGGCCTGCCTCAAGTCCCATTTCTTCAATAAAGAGCTCTCTGACTACCTCAACCTGAAATAAATTCTCCAAGCTGTTAGCACCCTAGAAATTCTTATCTGTACCATGTGTTTAGAAATTAATCATGCATTGTCTTGAGATAGTGAAGAGAGAACTGAGCTTTGAGATCAAACAGACTTGAGTTGAAACCTGACCCTGCTACAAAGTAGCTCCATGACCTTGGGCAAGTTACTCGTTCTTTTCACTTCACTTTCACAAAAGACAGGCACTGTTTTGAGTGCTTTTGTGTAGGTAAAGGGATTGACACACAATGTATGTGTCTGTCTTTAAGTCTCCAGATCTCTACAGTAAAGTGGCCATGTCTGCACATTGCAAGTTCCACAAACAGGATTCAAACTCCAGCACCCTGGCTTTAGAGTCCATGTTCTTATGCAGCACAATGTGTGTGTGTGTGTGTGTCTGTGTGCCTATGTCTGTGTTTTGCCTCTCAATTTCTGAACCAGCAATTCATAATATTGACTAAACTCAAAGACTTATTCAGTTCAGTTCAGTCACTTAGTCGTGTCCGACCCTTTGCAACCCCATGAATCGCAGCACGCCAGGCCTCCCTGTCCATCACCAACTCCTAGAGTTCACCTAAACTCATGTCCATCGAGTCGGTGATGCCATCCAGCCATCTCATCCTCTGTCATCCCCTTCTCCTCCTGCCCCCAATCCCTCCCAGCATCAGTCTTTTCCAATGAGTCAACTCTTTGCATGAGGTGGCCAAAGTACTGGAGTTTCAGCTTTAGCATCATTCCTTCCAAGAACACCCAGGGCTGATCTCCTTCAGAATGGACTGGTTGGATCTCCTTGCAGTCTAAGGAACTCGCAAGAGTCTTCTCCAACACCACAGTTCAAAAACATCAATTCTTCGGTGCTCAGCTTTCTTCCCAGTTCAACTCAGCATCTATATATGACCACTGGAAAAACCATAGCCTTGACTAGATAGACCTTTGTTGGCAAAGTAATGTCTCTGCTTTTCAATATGCTATCTAGGTTGGTCATAACTTTTCTTCCAAGGAGTAAGTGTCTTTTAATTTTATGGCTGCAGTCACCATCTGCAGTGATTTTGGAGCCCAAAAAATAAAGTCTGACACTGTTTCCACTGTTTCCCCATCTATTTCCCATGAAGTGATGAGACTAGATGCCATGATCTTAGTTTTCTGAATGTTGAGCTTTAAGCCATCTTTCCTCTTTCACTCTCCTCTTTCACTTTCATCAAGAGGGTTTTTAGCTCCTCTTCACTTTCTGCCATAAGTGTGGTGTCATCTGCATATATGAGGTTATCAACATTTCTCCCGACAATCTTGATTCCAGCTTGTGCTTCTTCCAGTCCAGCATTTCTCATGATATACTCTGCATATAAGTTAAATAAGCAGGGTGACAATATACAGCCTTGACATAGTCTTTTTCCTATTTGGAACCAGTCTGTTGTTCCATGTCCAATTCTAACTGTTGCTTCCTGACCTGCATACAGGTTTCTCAAGAGGCAGGTCAGGTGGTCTGGTATTTCCATCTTTCATAATGATCCACAGACCACCGAGATCTACACAGTCAAAGGCTTTGGCATAGTCAATAAAGCAGAAATAAATGTTTTTCTGGAACTCACTTGCT